>WBNM01018795.1:0-15070 GCA_013399055.1 Ramphastos sulfuratus | reverse complement strand
TATGACAGGGGGTTGGAACTAGATGATTTTTGAGGTCCCTTCCAACCTTACCATTCTATGATTCTGTGATCCAGTTCCTTTATGGAGTCTGCTTCCCCAAATTCCTTTTACCTTTCTGGGTTCTGCAAGTAGGCTCTTGTGTTGAGATCTCATGAACAGCTAATTTATTGTGCTGTTTCAGCATGACTCTACCTGAGTTTTGAAGCCTTGAGATAATTCCTGTTCCCTTATCAAGAAGTCAAACTGAATGCATTTCTGGTTCCGGACACTGAACTGTTGGAGTGAGTCCAGAGGGGACCACAAAGATGCTCAGAGGGCTGCAGCAGCACGTGGTGAGGCACTGGCAGAGGTTGCCAAGGGAGGTTGTGGAGCACAGAAGCACAGAATGTGATCACATTCTGTGCTTCTGTGCTCCACAACCTCCCTGGAGGTGTTCAAGGCCAGGTTAGACGAGGCCTTGAGTGACCTGTACTAGTGGGAGGTGTCCCTGCCTATGGCAGAGGGTTGGAACTAGCTGATCTTTGAGGACCCTTCCAACCTTACCATTCTATGATTCTATGATTTCTTAGAGCAAGCTGCTGTACAAAACCACAGATGTTGTTGTTGCTGCTGTGCATTCATTGTCAAACAAAGAGGAGAAAACCAAGAGCAAACTTGACACTGCAAATCAGTCCCTCAACACTGATAGAACAGCAGCTGCACAGAACAGCAGGTAATGTGCTGATTGATGGTTTCAAATTCATGTCTAAACACAATGTTAAATGAAAGGGGGGAATTTCCTTTTAAAGACTAGAGAAAGTATTGCCTCTTAAATACCAAAAAGCTTCATTCATGTTTTTCCTACTGCCTTGAGTCAGGTGCTCCTAAGCATAAGGATGCTGCAGGTACTTCCCCATCCTGTCACAGTGGACACAGTGGGTTGGGTTTTATAGGTTGCTTCTGCTCTGGTGTCAGTCTGCAGTAATCACCTGGTATCACATCTGCCTTTCTGCTCCTTGGCAGATTGGTTGTCTCTGTTAGCTGAAAGCTTCATCTTTTATCTTTAGTTGCAGTGTCTTAGTTGACCATTATGTGGGTTGTAGTGATGCTACAGAATCACAGAATTGTCAGGTTTGGAAGTGACTTCAAAAGATCATCCAGTTCCAACCCCACCCTGCCATGGGCAGGGACACCTCACGCTAGATCAGATTGCTCACAGCCACATGCAGCCTGGCCTTAAACACCTCCAGGGATGAGGCTTCCACCACCTCCCTGGGCAATCTGTGCCAGTGTCTCACCGCCCTCATGGTGAAGAACTTCCTCCTAACATCCAATCTCGATCTCCCCTCCTCTATCCTGGATCCATTCCCCGCAGTCCTATCACTACTTAACACCCTGAAAAGCTCCTCAGCAGCTTTGCGTTAGGCCCCTTTAGATACTGGAAGGCCACAATAAGGTCTCCTTGGAACCTTCTCTTCTCCAAACTGAACAACCCCAATTCTCTCAGTGTACTATTAGCATACTGCCCCTGAATTACTTGAAGTAATGAACCTAGAAGTGTCATACTCCTGATATATCATTTTCATGTTAGATACACCTATATCCTGACTTGTGCTTACTCATTCCTTATTTGGCATCTTGTGTCTTCTCTCAGCACCTCCTGCAAAGAATTTCAAGAGCCTCTGTATGCTGAGAAACGTGAAATTCATCTATGCATTTCAGATACTTCAACAGATGTTGTGTCCATTCTCCACTGAATCCTCAGCTCTCCAGTCAAATCCTGGCAGAAGGCCATGCATACCAGGGTCTTTCAGGGAGCAAAGAAATGAGGTGCTTTCAGCACTTGCAAGTCTGCATTTAGCTTTGCTCTTTCACGTGCAGCTGGGCTGGCATCTATCTATGCTTGGGAAAATGGAGTCTGCAAATGCTCAGACTCAAAAGGAGGGAATAGAAATATTGGATAAAATATTTGTGCTGCTGTTCTCGCTGGGTAGAATCATAGAATGGCAAGGTTGGAAGGGACCTCAAGGATCATCTAGCTCCAACCCCCTGCCATAGGCAGGGACACCTCCCACTAGTACAGCTCACTCAAGGCCTCCTCCAACCTGGCCTTGAACACCTCCAGGGAGGGCGCAGCCACCACCTCCCTGGGCAACCTATGCCAGTGTCTCACCACCCTCACTGTAAAGAACTTCCTCCTAACATCCAGTTTCAATCTCCCCTCTGCCAGTTCAAACCCATTGCCCCTTGTCCTGGCATTGCCAGACCTTGTCAATAGTCCCTCCTCAGCCTTCCTGTAGCCCCCTTCAGATCCTGGAAGGCTGCTCTCCCTTCAGATCCTGGAAGGCTGCTCTAAGGTCTCCTGGAAGCCTTCTCTTCTCCAGGCTGCAGAGCCCCAACTCTCTCAGCCTGTCCTCACAGCAGAGCTGCTGCAGCCCTCTCAGCATCTTGGTGGCCTCCTCTGGACCCACTCCAACACTTCCATGTCCTTCTTGTGCTGGGGGCTCCAGAAGCTGTCAGGACTCAGGCTATTTTTAAAATATGGTCAAAAGTTGTGAACAACTCACTTTACCATGCTGCTTTGCCTTGCATATAACTGGAATAAAAAAAAATAATTAATACAAAATAGCTAAAATAAAATACCTTGGAAGTTCTCTTTAAGTTCTCCAGACACTTTTCCAATCAACTCTCTCATGAATTTGTTTTTTTTTTTTTTTTTTCTAAACTGGTTTGATGCTCTTGCAGGAGACTCCATCCTCTTTAATGATTGCATAACCAAAGATACTTTCAAAATGTGTAAGAGACAGACAGCAACGAGAAATGCTAATGAGCAGCAACAGATGTCTCTTCTTTGGAGCAATTATGGAACAGTAATTAGAGATAAAAATAGAACCTCCCAGCGGTGGGGAGTTCTACTGGGGAGTTGTCAGAAGTGAAGCAAGAGAGTACAAGTGAAAATATCTTCAAACACCAAAGAATGAAATGAAGGAAATGCAGTTACTCATGAGAGGTGAGAAAATCATATCACAGAGTCACAGAATGGTCTGAGTTGGAAGGGACCTCCAAAGCTCATCTAGACCAACCCCCTCTGCAGTCAGCAGGGACATCCTCAAGTAGATCAGGTTGCCCACAGCCCTTATCCAACCTCACCTTGAATATCACCAGGGATGGGCCCTCAACCACCTCCATTGGCAACCTGTTCCAGTGTTTCACTACTCTCATGGTGCAGAACTTGTTGCTAACATCCAACCTAAATCTGCTCTGCTCTAGTTGGAAGCTATTGCACTCACCCTGTCTCTGCAGGCCTTTGTAAACAGTCTCTCTCCAGCCTCCTTCAGGTACTGGAAGGCTGCTATTAGGTCTCTCCAGAGCCTTCTCTTCTCCAGGTTGAACACCCCCAGCTCCTTCAGCCTGTCCTCATAGCAGAGCTGCTCCAACTCCCTGAGCATTTTTCTGCCCTCCACTGGACCTGCTCCATCAGGTCCATGTCCTTCCTGTATTGAGGGCTCCAGAGCTGGATGCAGCACTCCAGGTGAGCTCTCACCAGAGCAGAGTGAAGTGGCAGAATCTCCTCTCTCCATCTCTGGCCACACTGCTTTGGATGCAGCCCTTGGCCATGGTGGGAGCATAGAACTGTCTGTGGTGGCTGCACACTTCATGTGTGCTTCTTAGCTTGCTAAGGATGCTAACGTGTAGTGTTGCTTGCTACAACACTGAGGGTGGTGCTTGCTGTAGGATGCTAACATGTAGTGTTTGTGAGGCAGTAATTGCCATGCAGCTCTAAGGCCAGCTAAAAACAAAATTCAAACCAACCAACCCCAACATCAACACTAAACCCAACTTTTATGTGAAGTTAACACCAGCTCTACTTACTGTGCCTCCAAAGAGGACTGCCTTCCTTCTGCCTTCTGTTTTTAATCATCCCTGCTTCCTCTATTCTTCATCTGTGGTTTTTACTGTGGTATGAAATTCTAACTTCATCTTCTAATTCTGCCTCAAATTTCTGAAATCCCTGTGACTAATGCAGTATTTATTAAATTTCTCCATATTCTGGGTTATTTTTTATTTTCCCTTTAGAGCTATGTTAATTTAATATAAATTCACATGAAAGAAAAGGGAGCTAAAACTAAATACAGACTTGCAAAGACTGCCTCACTCCCTTGGCTTTGGCCAGCTAATGCTCTTCTGTGGTTTACTGATGCTGTAGTGCTGGAGTAAGGGACTGTGGAAGGGAAAATGTGAAGTTTTAGGAAAGGAAATCACAAAACCATAGAATGTTAGAGGTTGGAAGGGGCCTCCAGAGATAGAATCATAGAATCATAGAATGGTAAGGTTGGAAGGGACATCAAGGATCATCTAGTTCCAACCCCCTGCCATAGGCAGGNAAAGGGGCAGAATCCCCTCCCTTGCCCTGCTGCCCACACTGCTCTTGCTGCAGCCCAGCACTCGGTTACTGTCTGGGCTGCACTCACACTGCAGGCTCATGTTGAGCTTTTCATCACCCCAGACCCCCAGGTCCTTTTCCTCAGGGCTGCTCTCAGCCATTCCCCACCCAGCCTGAAGTTGTGCTTGGCATTGTACCTACTCAGGTGCAGGACCTTACACTTGGCCTTGTTGAATGTCATGAAGTTGGCCTGGGCACACCTCTGCAGCCTGTCCAGGTCCCTCTGGATTGATCCCTGCCCACTAGCAAGTCGACTGTGCCACACAGCTTGGTGCCATCTGCAAACTTGCTGAGGCTGCACTGATTCCTCTGTCCATGGCACTGACAAAGATGTCAAACAGCACTGTCTTTACTGAGAGAGTGGTGAGGCATTGGAACAGGCTGCCCTGCTAGGTGGTAGAGTCACCATCTCTGGAGGTGTTGAAAAAGTGTGTAGATATGGCACTTCAGGGTGTAGTTTAGTGGTCATGGTATGTGGATTATGATTGGACTCAATGATCTTAAAGAGTCTTTTCCAGCCTTCAGGATTCCATGAAAATAGCAATTTGATATCGTAGCATTACACAGGACTTTGAAAGTCACAGAAAGCATTTTACTACTTCAAACAATTAATTACCAATCTAGGTGTAAACACTTGTAGGCATTAGTGGTGGATTTCCATGAGCTAAATAAACACTAGACTGAAGAAAAGAACAGCAGTTCCTCCTAATCTGTGTTTCCTATCTGTCTGCCTTCCTGCCTGCCTACCTATGTATGTATCTATCTTCCTGCCTGCCTATCTATAGCTGTATCTGTAGCTATATCTCTAACTATAATTATACCTATATATATATATATTAAGGTGTTACAGCAGACAGGGAGTGTCTCTTCTGGTTCAGACACTGCTATGTGATCTGAGAGGTTGAGAAATAATGCAGTTTAAACTTTCTGCATCTGGAGCCTGAACACTTATCCCATTCCACGTGTGGGAAAACCCTCAAGTCCAGTGATGTGCTTAATTTCCATGCCATTTACCATACAGATTTCCAACAAGTGAAAAAGCAGTATAAATCCCTGTGCTGCAGACACAGCAGATGCCACAATTGCAATATCTGAAGGGGGCTACAGGAAGGCTGGGGAGGGGCTGTGTACAAGGTCTTGTAATGGCAGGACAAGGGGTAATGGGTTTGAACTGGCAGAGGGGAGATTGAAACTGCATGTTAGGAGGAAGTTGTTTGCAGTGAGGGTGGTGAGACACTGGCACAGGTTGCCCAGGGAGGTTGTGGAGCACAGATGCACAGAATGTGATCGCTGATCACATTCTGTGCATCTGTGCTCCACAACCTCCCTGGAGGTGTTCAGGACCAGGTTGGAGGAGGTCTTGAGTGACCTGTACTAGTGGGAGGTGTCCCTGCCTATGGCAGGGGGTTGGAATTGGATGATCCTTGAGGTCCCTTCCAACCTTACTATTCTATGATTCTATGAATTACATGTGAAGTGCAATTTTGACATCTTAAGTGTCTCTTGCTCTCTAAAGAATGAAACTTGGGATATTTAGTCACATACATCTTGCAGAGGCACACCTATAGCAGAGTTGTACACATTTTCCCATGTATAATTATTTTTAAGAGCATATAAATGAGTAAACTGTGGGCAGAAATTATGTATTTATGATAGGAAGAAAATAATTTTATGTGTTGCAATTTAGGGGGTATAAAAACATCTGTCTCAGGTCCTATTTGGTATTAACATCAAAATTAGAAAACCAACTCATCCCAATTTGATAAATGAAGAGAAGGACAAAAAATCAGCCACAAGCCAATAGTGTGATTCTGTGGCCCTGAAGGCCAATGTCATCCTGGGGTGCATTAAGAAGAGTGTGACCAGCAGGCCAAGGGAGGTTGTACTCTCTCTCTATTCTGCCCTTACTGAGGCCACATCTGGAGTATTGTGACCAGCTCCAGGCATTGCAGTTCAAGAGAGGCAGGGAATTACTGCACAGAGTGTAACAGAGGACTGCAAACACCATGAGGAGATTGGATGCCTCTCTGATGACAAAACCCTGGAGCACCTGGGCAATGAGAAGGGGATGTGGGAGCTGGGGGTGTTCAGGCTGGAGAAATGGAGGCTGAAGGGGGAGACCTCATTGATCTCCACAACTATCCGAAGGAAGGTTGGAGAAAATAGAGGGCAGCCTCTGCCCCCTTGATAGCAAGAGACAGCAGCAGAGGCAATGGTTCCAAGCTGCCCCAGGGGAGGTTCAGGCTTGATGCAAGGAAATATTTTTTCCCAGAGAGGGTTCTCAGCCATGGAATGGTCTGCCCAGGACAGTGCTGCAGTCACCCTCCCTGGAGGTGTTTGAACAGCCTGTGGAGCTGTGCTTAGGGACATGGTTTGGTGTTGCCCCTGCAGTGCTGGGTTGAGGGTTGGACTGGATGAGCTTGGAGAGCCATGGAGCCCAAAGGACAGGCAGAAGAACAGCCTTATAACCAGTAGGTTACAAAGCAGACATGTTTGCTATCAAGCAGCCTGGTGCATGAGGGAGTTTTCCACCAAAGCACCTGCACACCCTGGCTCCCAACCTTGCAGGTTGCATGTTGTTACTCATTTCATATTCATGAGAGACCCAGGGAATGTTTGTGCATACACATAGTACTTCCAAGAGATGTTTTAGGTCTACCTGCCCACAGTCTGTATCTTTTACACAGGGAGTGCTACCCTGCTGGTGTTCTCTGGGCTGCTAGGGATGAAGGTGGCAGCCTTCCTTATGCTGCCCTCTTGGTTGCACAATGTGCTGAGCTCTATAGCTTATCCCTGAGCCTCAACTGCTAGGGCAGTTCTGGCCAGTTCCAGGGTCTCTGTGGGCATCTTCCCTTCCTTATCCTGATGCCTCTGGCTCTCAGGGTCTCTGTAAGAGTCGTTGTTTCCTTATCTCAGTGCCTCTGGGTGGGCAGATATTGCTCAGCTGGTCCTTCCTCAGTTTTAGGTAAGCAGATACACAGAGTTATATGATTGCAAAAGCATTCCTACTTCTAAACCCCATCAGGAGGTCTCTTCCAAACAGATGTTTTCTGTGATTCTTTGGAAAGGCTGAACCTTGAGGTTGTTGAGCATGGAGAAGAGAAGAGTGAGAGGTGACCTTATCAATGTTTATCAGTATCTAAAGGGTCAGTGTCAGGGGGATGGGGCCAGACTCTTTCAGTGGTACCTAGTCATAGGACAAGAGGCAGTGAGCACAAACTGGAAGACAGAGAGTTCCACTTGAACATAAGGAAACAATTCTTTCTTGTGGGGGTGCTGGAGCACTGGACCAAACCTCCCAGAGAGGTGTTGAGTCTCTGTCTCTGGAGAGATTGCCAAGCCACCTGGACACAATTCCATGCAACCTACTTTAGCAGGAGAATTGGCCTAGACCATCTCAGAGGTCTCTTCCAAATCTCATCATTCTTTCTTTGATTCTTAGCTTATTGTATTGGTTCTAGCTTAATCTTCTGTCTGTCTCTGGAGAGATTCCAAACCCACCTGGACACAATTCCAAGCAACTTGCTTTAGCATGGGGATTGGTCTAGACCATCTCAGAGGTCTCTTCCAAATCTCATCATTCTTTCTTTGATTCTTAGCTTATTGTATTGGTTCTAGCTTAATCTTCTGTCTGTCTCTGGAGAGATTCCAAACCCACCTGGACACATTCCTGTGCAACCTGCTCTGGGTGAACTTGCTTTAGCAGGAAGGTTGGGCTAAATGATGCCCAGAGGTCACTTCCAACATCTGACCATTTTGTGGTTCTTTAAAACCAAGACAGCAGCAGTGTTCCCTCAGAATGCATTATTCCCTCCAAGCTCTCAGTGCACTGCCTCTGATTTCCTTCTGAAGGTTAGAAATGTGCTTACTTCTCAGATGGAAACTTCCTACCTGTGAAGATAGCATGGGGTGTGCTTGGCTTGTAAGCTCAGCAGCTGTTGCTGCAGTAGGAGGCACTTCATTTATCCTTAGTTTAGCTTTTTCACCAGAAGTGATAGGGAAGTAATCACCCTCTAATGCTTTGATGACTAAGCCATCACTTGGAAGTGGTGCCTTGCATTATCTCAGCTTGCAGATTCAGTACTCAAAGAGTGTTAAAAGGCTGGAAACTGCTCTTCCCAGGCCACAAAAGCAGGGACTTGCAGCTCCCCATCATTACTGCCTGAGCAGTGACTTGATTGTTCTGAAAACATCTACCCACCAAGAGCCACTTGGCAATAAAAGATGTGCTCAGCTCCTGGGTCAGGTTCCCAGTGGGAACCAACTCTTCCTTTTAATATCCTGTGCTTTTTAACTTCCCTAGGGAACTAAATGTTACCTAACCACAGGAGAAAAGAAAACTTTTGTGAGGGCTGTGTGGAATATCCTCAGCAATTCTGCAGCAGGGTTTTCCAAAGTGGGATAGATCTTAGTGGTCAGTTGCCCCACGTGGCACTTCCAGGTTGTATTTAATTCCTTTTTCTCTTAGTCTAGGAATTCTATGGAGGGTTTTTTTTCAGATATATTAATACTGACTTCCCTTCTCTTTTCCTTTTCAGTGTATCTGGTTGTGTGGATTTGTGTATCAGTAAATGATAAGTATCCAGTTGTGTAGATTTGTGTCTTCCTAAGTTATGATTAACTCTATGGAGTTAAAGAAGGACCTGGGCCTTTTTTTTTGTTTGTTTGTTTGTTTGTTTTTATCTTCTTCATTTTTGTCTCTTCATATTTGAAGTTTAATGTTGTCATAGAATCATAGAATGGTAAGGTTGGAAGAGACCTCAAAGATCATCCAGTTCCAACCCCCTGACATAGGCAGGGACACTTCCCACTAGTACAGCTCACTCAAGGCCTCATACAAGCTGGTCCTGAAAACCTCCAGGGAGGTTGTGGAGCACAGAAGCACAGAATGTGACACAGAATGTGGCACAGAATGTGACATTCTGTGCTTCTGTTCTCCACAACCTCCCTGGGCAACCTATGCCAGTGTCTCACCACCCTCACTGCAAACAACTTCCTCCTAACATCCAGTCTAAATCTCCCCTCTGCCAGTTCAAACCCATTGCCCCTTGTCCTGTCATTGCAAGACCTTGTCAATAGTCCCTCCCCAGCCTTCTTGTAGCCCCCTTCAGATACTGGAAGGCTACTAGAAGGTCTCCTGGAAGCCTTCTCTTCTCCAGGCTGCAGAGCCTCAACTCTCTCAGCCTGCCCTCACAGGCCCTCTCAGCATCTTGGTGGCCCTCCTCTGGACCCTCTCCAACAGTTCCATGTCCTTGCTGTGCTGGAGGCTCCAGAACTGCACACAGGACTCCAGGTGGGGCCTGAGGAGCGCAGAGCCAAGGGGCAGAATCCCCTCCCTTACCCTGCTGCCCATGCTTCTTGTCTGTCTTGTTTTTCATTGGAACTGCATTCAGTGTTAAGTCTCCCAAGGAACAGCAGTATATCAATAGTGAATTAGTCTCTGGCAGTCTGAAACAGCAAAAATCTTTTCAATATTTGAAGGCAGAGGTGGTTGGAATCTTAGTGTTCAAGCTCTGTGTTAGGCCTAATGGAAGATTTTTTGCTTGAAGAGACATAAACCAACCTTTTTATGACAGAGTGACTGAATCAGTGGACAAGACCCATAGATGTGATCTACCTGGGCCTTTGATATCATCTCCCACAACATTCTGATGGAGTTTAGAACTAGAAATACTTTTGCAATCCAATCATATAACTCAGTGTAACTGCTTACCCAAAACTGAGGAAGGACCAGCTGAGCAATATCTACCCACCCAGAGGAACTGAGATAAGGAAACAATGACTCCTACAGACACCCTGATGGAGCAGGTTCAGAGAAGAACCACAAAAATGATCAGGGAGTTGGAGCAGCTCAGCTATGAAGACAGGCTGAGGGATCTGGGGGTGTTCAGCCTGGAGAAGAGAAGGCCCTGGGGAGATCTAATAATGACCTTCCAGTACCTAAAGGGGACCTGCAAGAAGTCTGGAGAGAGACTGTTAACAAAGACCTGCAGTGACAGGATGAGGCCAATGGCTTCAAGCTAGAGCAGAGCAGATCTAGATTGGATGTTAGCAACAAGTTCTTTACAACGAGGTTGGTCGAGCGCTGGGACTGATTGCCCAGGGATGTAGTTAAGGCCTCATCCCTGGAGAGGCTTGACAGGGCTTTGGGTGACCTGATCTAGTTGAGGATGTCCTTGCTGACTGCATGGGGGTTGGACTGGATGACCTTTAGAGATCCTTTCCAATCTCAGTGATTCTATGATTGTGTACCACGTAACTAGAAGCTATCCTCAGCAGTCAGCAAAACGTTGTCAGAACAGGGAGCAGTGCAATCTGTAGTTAAAGATGACTAAGGGGTGGAAAACAAGATGAAATGCAGTGGCAGAAGGATAGATATACTTAATTGTTTGAAGACCTGCATGGTGCACATAATTTATTCTGTCACACTTAGAGCAGGGATTTGTTACAAAAATAATCTGTAAGATGCCTGCCTCTATGAATAGTTAGTAGATGAAGTGTGAAATGATGTTTTAGCACATACAACATTATCTCTAGGCTTTACACGAGCAAAACCTCCATCTATTTTGTGCCTTACCTTTTGTGCAGGAAGCTTGCAGTCAAAGCTGGAGCAGTGAACAATCTCAATCTGCAAATGAATGCTTGTTTATATGATTTCTTCAATTAACTTGTTTAATAGTTGAGAATGCTGAGTGCAGCTTCTTAGGTCGTTGTTGTTCTTACCTCTTCATCTGATAATCATAGAATCATAGAATCATAGAATGGTAAGGTTGGAAGGGACCTCAAAGATCATCTAGCAAGACCTGCATTCCTAATAATCTTTGCAGGTGGTCACTCTGTGAATATCACAGCCTGGTGTATGACTGCTGATGTGTAGCATGGACTTAGAATTATAGAATCATAGAATGGTAAGGTGGGAAGGGACCTCAAAGATCATCTAGTTCCAACCCCCTGCCATAGGCAGGGACACCTCCCACTAGCACAGCTCACTCAAGGCCTCTTCCAACCTGGCCTTGAACACCTCCAGGGAGGGAGCAGCCACAACCTCCCTGGGCAACCTGTGCCAGTGTCTCACCACCCTCACTGCAAACAACTTCCTTCTAACATCCAGTCTAAATCCTCTTCTTCCAGTTTAAACCCATTGCCCCTTGTCCTGTCATTACAAGATCTTGTAAATAGTCCTTCCCCAGCCTTCATCAGTGAGCTGCTCTAAAACTGAGCCTTAGAAAAGGAAGGAGAAAAAATAATTAACAGCAGCATCTTGGCAGTTGGAATGCGATGCAAAACCAGATCTGCAGCATCCATGTCTGAGCTCTCTGTGATGCCAAATGATGGATGTGCAGCAGTGCAATGCTGCAGAGGGTCTAAAGTCTGCTGAGGCTGAGAAACAGCAAGCAGGTAGCACTTGGGAGCTGCCAGTGTGCAAAAAGTGGAGGGAAAACCAACAGCTGAACTGCTGAGTGACTGAAGCTGAGTGACTAAAAATGGGAAAAGAATCACAGAGTGCAAGAGGTTGGAAGGGACCTCTGGAGATCACCCAGTCCAACCCTCATGTCAAAGCAGGACCACCCAGGTTAGGCTGCACAGGAATGCATCCAGGTGGGTTTTGGAAGTCGAGATTGTCTCACTCCCTTGGCTTTGGCCAGCTAATGCTCTTCTGTGGTTTACTGATGCTGTAGTGCTGGAGTAAGGGACTGTGGAAGGGAAAATGTGACGTTTGGGGCAAGGAAATCACAGAAGCATAGAATGTTATGGGTTGGAAGGGGCCTCCAGAGGTCATTAGATGCGACCGCTCTGCTAAACAGGATCACCTAGGGCAGGCATCCAGCTTGGATTTGAAAGTCTACAGAGAAGGAGACTCCACAACCTCTCTGGGCAGCCTGTTCCAATGCTCTGTTACCCTCACTGTAAAGAAGTTTCTCCTCATGTTGAGGTGAAACCTTCTCTCTTCCAGTTTGTATCCATTGCTCCTTGGCTTATTGATGTGCACTACTGAAAAGATCTTGGCTCCCTTCACTTGACACCCACCCCTCAGATATTGATAGACATGATCAGCTCCCCTCACAGTCTTCTCTTCTCCAGACTAAACAGCCCCAGGGCTCTCAGTCTCTCTCCACAGGGAAGATGCTCAAGTCCCCCAGTCATCCTTGTGGCTCTGTGTTGGACTCTCTCCAGCAGGTGCCTGTCTCTCTTGAATTGGGATGCCCAAAACTGGACACAGTATTGCAGGTGTGGTCTCACCAAGGCAGAGTAGAGGGGGAGAAGAACCTCTATAGCCCTGCTGGCCACATTTTTCCTGATGCACCTCAGGACACCATTGGCTCTCTTGGCCACAAGGGCACATTACTGGCCCATGCAGAACTTGCTGCCACCAGCACTCCAAGGTCTTTCTCCATGGAGCTGCTTTCAACAGGGCAGCCCCAGCCTGTGCTGGTGACTGTTGCTATTCCTCCCCAAATGCAGGACTCTACACTTGTCCTTATTGAACTTCATGAGGTTCACCTTCCCCCAGCTCTCAGCCTGTCCAGATCTGGTTGGATGGCAGCACAGCCTGAGAGCTATCAGACCCCCTTAGTTTTGTATGATCAGGAACTTGCTGAGGGTGCACTGAATGCCCTCATCCAGGTCATTGATAAAGACATGGAACAAAAATTGCCCCAGCATTGATCTCTGGGGAACACCACTGGCCACAGGCCTCCACCTTGACTCTCTGCCACTGATGACTACCTTCTGAACTCTGTTGTGGAGCCACTTTTCTATCAAAAAAAAACTTCAAAGAAACTTATCTGAGTTTGTTGTGGGGTTTTTTTTTGTTTGTTTGTTTGGGGGGTTTTTGTTTGTTTGTTTTTTAACAATTACTGCTTAAGGAAAGGTCAGAAAAATTTCTGCAGCAGAGTATATTTTCTCCTGAGTTTCCTTGCAGAAAGCTGGTTGGATAGGCTTTTTTTTTTCCTTCATAATTTTTGATATTCAGAATTGGGGCTGGCTGCTGCTTTATGAATAGTCTATACAGGGAAATGTGATCTGAAACTGTTCATAAATTTAGGTCAAATTCAAACTAGAAATGAGGTTTCCAGTGCAGGTTTATAAATGAACGTTGGGGTATTAAATAGGCCAAATCTTAAAGCAAGCATCCAAAGTCTGAGCGAGCAAGAATCAGTTCCTTGCACTGCCTTAACACCTGCTTTACCATTTTTTTTTATAATTTATTTTAAGAAGAATTATTGCACACACAACTCAGAAAAACTCAGACTATTGACAAGGTCTTGCAATACCAGGACAAGGGGCAATGGGTTTGAACTGGCAGAGGGGAGATTGAAAGTGGATGTTAGGAGGAAGTTGTTTGCAGTGAGGGTGGTGAGACACTGGCACAGGTTGCCCAGGGAGGTTGTGGCTGCTCCCTCCCTGGAGGTGTTCAAGGCCACGTTGGAGGAGGCCTTGAGTGACCTGTACTAGTGGGAGGTGTCCCTGCCTGTGGCAGGGGGTTGGAACTAGATGATCCTTGAGGTCTCCTTCCAACCTTACCATTCTATGATTCAATGATTCTATTATTGCTATTATCCTTATTATCACATTTTATTCCAATTATTAATCTGTCTTTATCTCAACCCATGAGTTTTCTCACTTCTACCATTCTGATTCTCTCCCCATTCCACTCCAGGGGTGTCTTGTGAGTGGCTCTGTGGGGCTCAGCTGCTGGCTGGGATTACACCATGGCACCACCATGAAAAAGAGATGAGGTTGGGAATAATTAACATGAGATCACTTGCAATGGTTTTGGAAAGAGCTATTTCTTATACTACAAATATATTCTGCCTCTTATACAAAAGACCAATTAATAGACAAAATATGTTGATGTTGTTTTGAAAGCAAAAAATATGAATTATTCACATTCCTTGCTCTTATATATTCACTTCCAATCAACATCCAGCATGTCAGGTCTCCACTGAAGAGTTGTAACATACAAATGTGGGTCTTTGGCATAGGTCACTTCGGTCACAGAGCTTATAACTGAGCCATAATTCAGTGGCACAACTAGGTTCATGTATTGGTCAAGTGGAGTGATTAAAAAGCCTCCAGGGTAAACTAGTTTTGGAGCTGCAGGAGCTGGATGCAGGTGAAACTGAGGGCATGCAGTGCTAGAAACTTTATGGATGGGAAGCTGCTGCTAACAAACACATTTAGGAGAAAGCGGCTTACAAATCGTCTCTAGAGCTGAGGGGGAAGGTAGTGAGGAGCGGAGCTGCCATCGTTTGAGGCCATGAGCAAACCAGGATAGGGCAACAGAGGTGATTCTTACCCTGTTTGGAGGCTAAGAATGAAAAGCATACAATCATACAATCATAGCATCATAGAATGGTAAGGTTGGAAGGGACCTCAAAGATCATCCAGCTCCAACCCCCTGCCATAGGCAGGGACACCTCCCACTAGTACAGGTCACTCAAGGTCTCATCCAACCTGGTCCTGAGCACCTCGAGGGAGCCCCTCCCTTGCCCTGCTGCCCACACTGCTCTCGCTGCAGCCCAGCACTCGGTTGCTGTCTGGGCTGCACTCACACTGCATGCTGGTTGGAAACTTAAAGAGAAGTTTTATGTACAGGTGAATATATGAGTTAAAACCCACTGGCAACTGAGTGCTGGGCTGCAG
>WBNM01018790.1:0-28526 GCA_013399055.1 Ramphastos sulfuratus | reverse complement strand
AACCATTCCCCTTTGTCCTATCATGAGACACCCTTATGAAAAGTCTCTCTCCAGCCTTTCTGTTGGTTCCCTTCAGATACTGGAAGGTAGCTGTAAAGGATCCCCTCAGCGTCTTCTCTTCTCCAGGCTGAACAACTACAGGTCCCTCAGCCTGTCCTCATAGCAGAGGTTCATCAGCCCTTACATCAGCCTTGTGGCCATGATTTTGTTTGGCTTTTTTTTCCTATGGGAAGAATTTGAAAGATGTAGTGAACTAAGAGCACAGAATCCCATGGGAATGGAGGGGATACAAAGCACTGCCTGCTGTGAAGACTGGAGATAATGTCTCTCCATGCCAGATAGGCAAAGAGCAAGCTGTAGCATGTGTTGTTCTACACTTTCAGCACACCCTTACAACCACACTGTTAGCTCTGTTTCATTCACCTACTTGCCTCACTGTCGTTTATCTTTAGAGCCCTGGGAAACAAAGACCATCCTCAGTATTTGATGTAATGAGTCCAGCTCTTGGAGTTCTGAGTCTGGGCCGAGTTTGATGCTATCAAGACACTGTTTTTCACAAGGACACACTGGCCCAGATCTCTAGACAGTTTGGGTAGCTTCCATCTTTCATGACTAAATTTAGTTTTCTGGGTTTAGTTTTCTATTTTTATCTTCCCTTTGATGAAGAAACAGAGTTGGAGCAGCAAGTCATGGCACTGTAGCAACACCCAGTGTCCTTAGGCATGGATGTTCTCAGACAGTGAAGGAAACCTCTTCATGTGCCACTGCTGCATATTTTAGCAGCTCAGAATTTTGAAGCTGTTAAGGAGTGCATGCCCAAAATTGTTACTGAGCAAAGAAATCAAGGCAAACCAGGAATTAAAAGCAGAATAGAAGTTAAGGAAGAGGCTGCAGTGAAACAACAACTTCAGTATTGATTCCAGGTTCTCCAGGCCATGGTGCTAGCTCTCCCAGTCAGTAAACTGGCAAAACCTATACCTGAAAGAGGCCTACAAGAAAGCTAGGAAGAGACATTTTACAAGGCCTTGTAGTGATGAAAGGGAATGAATTGAATCTTGAGGAGAGCAGATTTAGACTGGAGATCAGGAAGAAATTCTTTACAGTGAATGAAGGTGGTGAGACACTGGAACAGGCTGCCCAGGGAGGTTGTGGATGCTCCCTCCCTGAAGGTGTTCAAGGTTAGGTTGGATGAGGCCTTGAGCAGCCTCGTCTAGTGGGAGGTGTCCCTGACAATGCCAGCAGGGTTGGAACTAGGTGATCTTTCAGGTCCCTTCCAACCCAACCCTTCTATGAATCTATGGATAACTACAGAAATCTCTTTATGCACTTTCATTTTCTGCTTTGTTCACAGAATCACAGAATGTTAGGGATTGGAAGGGACCTCTGGAGATCATCTATGAACTCGATGATTTCTGGAGGTCCCTTCCAACCTCTAACATTCTGTGATTCTGTGATCTAGTCCAATCCCCCTGCCAGAGCAGGATCACCTAGGGCAGGCTGCTCAGGAACACATCCAGGCAGGTTTTGAAAGTCTCCAGAGAAGGAGACTCCACAACCTCTCCAGGCAGCCTGCTCAAATGCTCCAGCACCCTCACTGTCAAGAAGTTTCTCCTCATGTTGAGGTGGCACCTCCTGTGTTTCAACCTGCACCTATTGTTCCTTCTCCTGTCATTGTACCTTAGTGTGATGCTGTTTCTTTATTTACAACACAAATCGAAGATGACAAGCACAATTAATTTTAATCTATAGTAACATAATTAAAACCTGCTTTTGGCACTGCAGGATTTGGGCAACTTCCCATTTTTTGAGATAGTTTTACAAAATGTGCCACTTCCATTTCAGCCAAGTATTTTATTTTCATTTCCATTTATCACTTTTTTTGATTCAGACACAGTCCTGGGATTAAAGCAGACTGCTTAAAATTAACTAGCAGATATGAACTGATTTTAGAAAGTGTTTCTTTATGGCACTTGGTGCTTGCATTGTGGTATCGCATGGAAAGAAAACGGAATTCACAGAATCACAGACTGATAGGGGTTGGAAGGGAGCTCCAGTGATCATCACATTCAACACCCCTGCTAAAGCAGGATCACCCAGGGCAGGCCACGTAGGAACACATCCAGGCAGGTTTTGAAACTCTCCAGGAAGGAGACTCTACAACCTCTCTGGGCAGCCTGTTTCAGTGCTCTGGCACCATCAGCATGAAGAAGTCTCTCCTTGTGTTGTGGTAGGATCTCCTGTATTGCAGTTTGCAACCATTGCCTCTCATCTTACCACAGGGCACCACTGAAGAGAGCTGGCCCCTTCTCGATACCCACCTTCCAGATATTTGTAAACATTAATAAGATCCCACCTCAGTTTTCTCCAGGCCAAAACAACCTCAGGTCTCTCAGCCTTTTCTCAGATGTTCTAGTACCTTCATCAGCCTTGTAACCCTCCATTGGACTCTCTCTAATATTTCCCTGTCTTGAACTGAGGAGCCCAAAACTGGATGCAATACTTCAGATGTGGCCTCAACAGGGCAGAGCAGAGTGGGAGGACAACCTCCCTCAACCTGCTGGACAGACTGTTCTTACTGCACTCAGCAGTGATCATGAATGGGATTTGTCTATTACAGATCTAGTCTGGACACTTTTAATAACTAGTAGAAAGATACAGGTAGCTCTGTAAATATCTGAGTCACTGCCTGGATGACAGTTTCTCCATTAACAGCAAGAAGGCACTAAGGTGATGGACTAATAATTTAGGAAGCCAAGTACAGTGCTTGATACCAATTAAGGCACCGAGCTCTTTAGGGTGTCTTTAGTCTGTAATGATTATTTGCAGAATAGGTTTACTGCCCTTTTATCAGGGCTCCCTGATATATACTGCAGCTTGTAGAATCCTACAATTATAGAATGGTTTTGTTTGGAAAGGACCCTTAAGATCACCAAGTCCAACCTATCTAACTCTACTAAGTCTGCTGCTAAACCATGTCCCTCAGCACCATGTTTCTGCAGCTTTGAAACACCTCCAGGGATGGGGATTCCATCACCTCCCTGGGAACCTGTTCCAGTGTTTGAGAACCCTTTCAGTCAGGAAGTTTCTCCGAATACCCAATCTAAACCTTATGCCTTAGTTCAGATGAGAGAACTGGCAGGCTTCTCTGCACTTCTCTTCAAACACACCCTGCAAGTTCTAACACATGGGTGCTCTCTTCCATCTGTGCAGCACCACACAGTCTCTGCCTGAACTGCTGTTCTTGCATGACTGTGTCCTGAAAATGTGTGAAATGAAAGGGATAAATGTAAATTAAATAGTTTGCAGCCTGCCACGATTTGCTTGATCTGATATGTTTGCGTTTGCACAAACCTAAGAGATTCTCTCCACCCAACATTTAAATCATCTGGTCCCAAAAAGAGTAAAAGCATTTTCTACCTGCTCGGAACAGCTGTTGTAATTTACATTATTCCCCTCCAATTATTGACAGCTTGTTGTTAATTTCAGCATTAATAAACCACTTAAAAGACAGATCGTTATAAAAGTGAGATTCCTGTTGGAATTATGTATTAGCAATTTACAATATTTGGCATGTCCTTAAATCACCCTGAAACTGAAGAAAAAATATGGAAAATTGAGGAGTGAAATGTTTTTTACATGCCTGGATCTCTTTGTTCCTACAGTGCAATGCATGCTTTAATCAGCTCATGAAGTACACTGCTAGTTGGTTCTCTTTGCTTAGGACAAATGGCTGATCATTAATTCTGATCACATTCCAGCTCAGAGAAAATTCCAAATGATATTACTCCAGCTCTGCTGAATCTTGTCAACTCCCATTTTAGTTCTGATGTTACATTAGGATTTATTCCTAATGTGAAAACCAACTATATCCAGGTTCTGGAACACCTGAGTTACATTTTGCTTTTGCTTTCTGGTGAAATGGCCATAGTTTAAGTCAGGAAGGCTGAAGTCAGGCAAATGTGTCTGTAGTGAGACAGTTTATGGGGACTGCCCAGCACCCAGTGCTCCTAAGGAATTCACCAGAAGTGACACGTGCTTGGTGCATTTCAGAACTGAATTTTCCTCTAGGAAGTAGCTCTGCAAGTAGTTTTTAAGTCAATGAGGAGAAATGGAATCACAGAATCACAGAATTGTTTTGGTTGGAAAAGACCTTTAAGATTATTAAATCCAACCATAACCTAACTCTGACAGGTCTGGGGCTAAACCATGCCTCTCAGCACCACATCTCTGTGGCTTTTAAACACCTCCAGGGAGAGGGATTCAGCCCCTCCCTGGGGAGTCTGTTCCAGTCTTTGAGAACCCTGTCAGCCAAGATTTTTTTTCTAATATACAACCTAAACCTCCCCCGGTGCAACTTGAGGCCATTTCCTCTAATCCTCAATAGCTGGAACCAGACACGGCAGGATAGCCACCACTCCCAATAAACATTCCAAAAACCAAATACCAGACTGAATTTTCTTCTCACACTGCATCTGACCCAAATAACAACTCCCTTTAATATAAGTGGGTTTGGTGTCATACAGCATGTCAGGAATTGGAACTTGTTGACATTAATCTGAAGTGAAGTGCATGTCTGTGGACACTAATCCTGTTTTAGATAGACTTGGCCATCAGGAAAGATTTTTCTGTGAATGTCAAAGTGGAGCTTTCTACATTTTTTTCAATTCTTCAGAACAGAAAAAGCAATTCTCTTTTAAAGACAGGAGTATGCAGCCTTCCCCTCGGCAAGGCCTGGTCTTGTTTCACAGCCTCCAGACTAACAAGCAAAGGTTGTACACCCATTTCCTTGCTGTTTGTCTCTGAACACCACACATAACACGGAGTGGAATCAAGCGCAGGGTGAAATTCTGTGATTAAGCTATTGTGAGTGAGTTCCTTGATGTGCTTTAGGGCTGGGAATGTATTTTCCTGTCAATCATTTCTCATTCTCTAAATCTAAAATCTAGAGTCTAAAAATGCTTACTCATTTGTTTAAACTTCTCCCACTGAAAAGATTCATCAGGCAGCATTTTGGCAGAACACAGAAACTTCATGGGTTTTGATGTGATGTTAAAATAGTTTACTTTTTTCAGCCTATACTCATATTTTCTGCCAAATCACTGTATTTCTTTTTCTTGACAGTAAGAGAAATTTTGGTGCTGCCTTCCAGAAAGGTTAGGCATTCTATTTAAAATAAATGACCATATTAGTGAGCATGAACTCAGATTTCCATCATTCTATGTATAAAGTGTAGAAGAAAAAACAGGTTACATGACATGTATAAAATTTGTTTTCTCTTGACCCTCAGGAGCTTTGCCAAACCATCTTCTGAGGTAGTATTGTCACAAGCTAGATGTATTGTTCTGCTCTACAAATAAAAATGTAGATCAGAAAGTCACCATTGACATATCTGAAGAAGAAGAGGAAGGGGGTGTGAAATCCCAAATCTTGCAGTCTGTTTTGTGTAAAAAAAAAAGACTAAACTTTACCATATTTAAGCAGCTGAGCAAAGAGAACTCTTAATGATATTTCTTGTGCCTCAGCTATATACCCTCACTTTCCACAAATACAGAAACTCACTTCAGAGATTCACAGATTCACAGATTCATAGAACAGCTTGAGTTGGAAGGGACCTTGAAGGTCAACTAATTCTAAACCCTCTGCCATGGAGAGGGACACCTTCTGCTAGCCCAGATTCCTCAAGGCCTCATCCAATCTGGCCTTGAACATCTCCAGGAAAGGGGCAATTCATGACCTCTATGGGCAACCTGTTCCATTGTCTCACCACCCTCACTGTAAGGAATTTCTTCCTAATATCCAGCTAAAATCTGTCCTCTTCAAGCTTCAATCCATCCCCCCTCATCCTGTCACAACAAGCCCTTGTAAAAAGTCGCTTCCCAACTTTCTTGTAGCCCCCTTCCTGTACTAGAAAGTTGCTATGAGTAACAGACCCAGAAACAGCTATGCACAAATCAACCAGTTTTCAGTCTGATTATTGCTAAACCCACTTAACAGTAGCTCATTAAAATATTCTAATTATCCTCAAACCAGCACAGCCTCAGACCATCAATCCAGTCTGGGCAGATTCCTCTACCCTCAGGCAGATCAACACTTCCATCCAACTTAGTATCATCTGCAAATTTACTGAGAATGCAACAATTCCCTCATCCAGACTATTAATAAAGATGTAAAGAGAGCTGGTCATAGAATCATAGAATGGTAAGGTTGGAAGGGACCTCAAGGATCATCTAGTTCCAACCCCCTGCCACAGGCAGGGACACCTCCCACTAGTACAGGTCACTCGAGGGCTCGTCCAACCTGGCCTTGAACACCTCCAGGGAGGGAGCAGCCACAACCTCCCTGGGCAACCTGTGCCAGTGCCTCACCACCCTCACTGGAAAGAACTTCCCCCTGACATTTAGCCTAAATCTCGCCTCTGCCAGTTTAAACCCATGTTCTTTTCTTGTTAACTGTTTTGCATACTATAGAAACTACTGTTTTAAAGAATTTAGAATAATAGTGCAGCTCCTGGCTGGGAAACCAGTTCACTTTTGAAGAGCACAGTCTGTGCCTCTTGGCCATTCCGTTGCATGGCGTAGGCAAGGTAGTGTTTTAATGAGAGAAGTGTCACGACCTGATGTTCTTTGCCATATTTCATTTGTTTCCCCTGGGGATTTGCTACAGAATTTTTTAACATTTAGCTAATGACTTGACCTATTCCCTGCAGGCAGTATCTAGCATTTAGTGCTTGTACACTTACAATTACCTGATTACCTTTTAGTTAAAAATTAGTGTTAGCAAAGGCATGAAGATATTCCAGTAGAAAGCTGCTGTAGGCAAGGTTTGATTTTAAGCTATTCCAGTCTTGAATGTGTATGGTATGTAAAAGCTAAGAGGACATATAAAGCGAAGTTTTTCATCTGTATTATAAATAGAAAACTAATATTGGGTAAAAATGAAGAACAAGAGGTTTTGAAATGTGGCAGTTCTGGAGGTGCCTTTATGAACAGATGGATCTGTATTTAATTTAAATGAAATTAGAAGGTTTAACATTCTCATTGTAATATTTGGTGATGTGAATTAACTGTAAAGATTGTTGACACTCTGAATACTTAAAGTAATACTGTTCTTTGTCAACTGCAGGCAAGGGTGTAAGGGGTGTTGTTTATAAAGCCAAGAGAAGCTTTAATTTGTATCATGACAATGCTTGGTTTAGTCTCTTTTTCTTCAGTTCAGCTTTTTTTGAAGATCCCTTTTACATTTTCCTTTCTCTCCTTAGCTGTAATTAAAGTTTAGATTATTGGTTCCTTTCAAAGGAATTTGTTCCTTTCATCCTGTAACTACACTACTGCCCTTTCTAACCTCCCACAAATTTATAATATATTAATAAAGCAGGATTAAAAAACCCCAGAGATGTGATGCTGAGGGATGTGGTTTAGCAGCAGGCTTGGTAGAGTTAGATAGTGGTTGGACTTAATCCTAAAGGACTTTCCCAACCAAAATGATTCTGTGATTCTATGATTCTATTAAATTTTATTCTGTTCTGTATTAATAAAAGGTATTGTATTAGGGGTCCTGGGCATGTTAGTGGTGAAGTCTGAACATGAGATGCAGTATGAGTCCAGCATATCAAGAGCAAATCCAAATCTGGTTTTCTCTTCTTCTGACTGTGCCTATAATTTTAATGTCTTTGTACTCCAAGAAAATCAGAGGGAAAAATCCCCATCTGGCAACCAGCACCAGAACAAGAGGACACAGTCTCAAGCTGTGCCCGGGGAGGTTTAGGCTCGAGGTGAGGNTGATGAAGTCTGAACATGAGATGCAGTATGAGTCCAGCATATCAAGAGCAAATCCAAATCTGGTTTCCTCTTCTTGTGACTGTGCCTATAATTTTAATGTCTTTGTACTCCAAGAAAATCAGAGGGAAAAATCCCCATCTGGATATAACCAGTAATTTCTTACTCATTTAGTAGGAACTTCAGCCTTGGAATCAGCAAGGCTGAATCAGCAAGAAGACTACTGTTGATTTTTACCCTGTGTTAATTCATAGATTCATGAAGTGGTTTGGATTGGAAGGGACCTTAAAGATCATCTAGTTCCAACCCCTCTGCCATGGGCAGGGACACCTCCTAGCTAGACTGGGTTGGTCAGGGCCTCATCCACCTTGGCCTTGAACACCTCCAGAAGCTTCCATGACTTCCCCGAGCAGCCTATTGCACTGTCTCACCACCCTCACTGTAAAGAATTTCTTCCTAATACCCAGTCTAAATATGCCCTCCCTGTGCATCAATCCATTTAAAGTTCCATAAAGTTTTGTTAGATACAAATGGTTGCTGAGGGTTTTATGCATGTTTGGCTGCCTGGTAGCTTTAAACACTTCAATTAACCTTCAATCTTATGCGTCTTTAATTTGTTGGTTTACTATTAAAGGAAAATGACTCATCAGGTGGGAGATTTTGATTCACAAGTCTACATATAAAGCTGTCTCTTGGTACTGAACATAGCATAAATATTACTGTTCCCTTCAGAAATAATTTCCTATAATCATCATCAAAGTGCAGCAATGTTGTTATCACACATCTAAGTTGGAGGTTATTGCTGTAGAGCAGTGGGATAGTTTTCACATAGGTCTGAAGTAACAGTATTGTTATTTGCAGACTGAGTAGGAATCAACATGAAGGTTGTGAGAAATTGTATTTTCACAGAAAGAGCAGGCAGGCATTGGAATAGGCTGCCCAGGGAGGTGGTGGAGTCATCAACCCTGGATGTGTTTAAAGGTCATTTGGATGTGGTGCTTGGGGATATGGTTTAGGGTGACCCTTGTAGAGTAGGGATATGGGTTGGATTTGGTGATCCTGAGGGGCTTTTCCAACCTGGATGTTTCAGTGTGATTCTGTGATCCTCGGTGATTGAAGTATTCTCATGGTGTCCAAGTTCATTTTTATTGTGTTTCATTCTACTAGCCAGGAGGATAATCTCTAACACAGGATTATTTACGTAATGTCTGTTGCAGTGACAGACAAGATAGAAAGAAAAAACATCTTTCTCTTCATTTTAAAGTACTGCCTTTTGTTATTTACTTCCCTGTAGTATAGAGAGCAGATAGAACAGCATGTACTGTACCAGAGAAGCAGAAAAGTACACAGAATAATTCCAAAACAAATCTAGCTGATTAAATGCAGTACATTAAACCCAGACATTTTAGTGTTGACATTTTTGTATGGCTAATGAAGGACCCAGCTATTGATCTTTGCTTGGGCAACTGTCTATTGAATCCACTGGACTTCAATCCAGAAAAAAAGAGCAGCCTAATGAATCTCAAGTAATAATTGCTTTGAGATAATTACAACATTTGCATGGCAAAGCTCCTCTGAGAGAAATTTGTGAGATTTCTACACCAACCTGGCTGTGCAAATGCTTGCAATTCAGCACCATATGAGTTATTAACCTCACTTGGATAAAGAAGGAAAATAATATTATATTTTATTTAACCTTTACAGTGTCAGAATTTTAAAATTACAGGGCTCTATGAATAGATCAGAACAGTAAAAAGTACAAATTTTCACCAGTTATCTCATTATGTGAAGGAGCAAAGTAGCACTTTATGAGGAGAGCTACTGGTTAGAATGATCACTTGGAATAAATTGCTATTATTTAGTTCTAGTTACTGGATGCATTTGTTGCTTTCTCCTGGCTCCTTCATGTGCCCCTGAATGAAGCTACTCTGGAATACAAACAGGCAGCCAGACAAACCTCTTTCCTCTAATGCCTTTCTGTTGGAGTACCTTCTTGGAGGACTGGGGTGCTGGGACTTTGGTCAGGTACTCAAATGCGCAGTGTATGAACTGCCAGTATTCCTATCGTCCTTCATCTCTCCTAAGCAGTAGACACTGACTTGTTTCTGTCCACCAGCTCTTTGTCACGGCTCCTCTGGTGGTGGCTTACCATCAGAGGAAGCTCTATATTCATGTGAGCTCTTCCTGACCTGCTCCAGGCAGAAATCAGCCAGGTTAACTTAGACAGTGTGAGCTTTGGTCTGAGCTAACTGCAGTGATTTGGCCTGGAAGAGCCTAGGAGGTGTTCATGCACACTACTCTGACCTCTCTGCTCTGAAGCTACAGCACCTAGCATGATCAGCCTTCCAGTATTTGAAGGGAGAGCTAGAAAGAGACATTGGACAAAGGCATGGAATGGCAGGATGACAGGTAATGGCTTCAAACTGAAAGATGCTCAACTGAGATGAGATGTTAGGAAGAAATTCTTACCCATGGGAGTAGTGCGGCACTGAAACAGGTTGCCCAGAGAAGCTGTGGAGGCTCCAAGATGGAAGTGTTGGAAGACAGGTTGGATGGGGCCTTGAACAAGCTACTCTAGCAGGAGGTGTCTGTACCCCTGGTGGCAGTAGAACTGGATGATCTCTAAAGTGCCTTCCAACCCAAAGCATTCTAGGATTCTATGAGTCACTTCAGTACCTTCAGCACAACTGGATTCAGAAAAGAGGTCTGCAGCTTTATGCTTTTATAATGGCTGAGGGAAGCTTCATCATCATCAGTTATTGATTGTCAAGGTTTTTAGTTACAGATGGAAAAATCTTGAACAGCTTCTCATTATGATGAGTGCTTTCATAATAATGAACTTTAACATTTGTACTATTTACAAACAAGGTCATTTACATCTTTTGGGTACCACTGTACTTGCATTAGTGTTACCTTACTAACATCTTGCTGATTCAGATCAACACGCCGATACTCTCATTAACTCAGAGTCTTTCTGAATACATTTAAATAAAGAAAAATCCTACTTCAAAGGAAGTGACAGTTCTCATTGACTTCTCTGGACCAAGATTTGAATGCAGAATTAAGCTGATGATCACAAATTTGTCAAAAGAATGCAGGAATGTCCTGCAACTTTATCTTCTATAAAGCTTTTATCCAGTCTCTTTTTATAAATATTTATGGACAGCAGAATATGGAAATACATTCAAAAATTCAAAAACACGTGTTCACAGAATTATAACCAGTATTTAATCCTCGGTTTTGAGGGGGGGAAGTCTTTTGTGCCACAGTTTCAGAAATTACTTCCTCAAACCTTTGCCTGCATAGAATCACAGAATCATAGAATGGCTTAGATTGGAAGGGAGCTCAGAGATCATCTACTCAGCTCTCCTGCCATGAGCAGAGACTTGGTTGCCCAAGACCTCATCCAGTCTGGTCTTAAACACCTCCAGGGAAGAGGCATCCACAACCACTCTGGGCAACCTATTCCAGAGTCTCACCACCCTCATACCGAAGAACTTCTTCCTAAGATCCAGCCCAAACCTACTCTCTCTTAGCTTAAAACCATTCCCCCTTGTCCTGTTGCTAGACGTCCTTATGAAAAGTCACCTAACAGCTCTCCTGTAGGCTGCCTTTGGCATTTGCATGCCAAATATGTGCATTTAGGTACTGAAATTTCTATTTCTGTTTGGTAGTTGATCAAAAACACTTTTCCCTTACCCCATTGCTCCCTCCACTGAACAGTTGCTGGGGCAAAGACATTTAAATTTTTTGCAATAAAGGAATATAAGATGGCAAAGCAGCTTGAGGTTGGGCAACAGTGATCCTTGGCATTGCTGGTATAAGCCACATTTTTAATGGTATCAATACAAGCTGTACATAACATCATGTCAATTCTCATCAAACAGAACATAAAAATCTGTTTCATTGGTGTGGAAATTAAGAATAAACCCAGAGATAGAGAGACCAGAGATGCAACCTGAGTCCAGAGGAATGGGTTTCAATATTGGCTTTTTTATGTATGATTAATGCCAACCTGAGACCAATGGGAATCAATAATACATGAGTCAATACTGGGCTAAGAAAGTAGGTTGGGTATTTTTTAGTTTTGTCTCTTCACAGAATCATAGAATCATTTTGATTGGAAAAGACCTTTAAGATCATTGAGTCCAACCATAATCTAACTCTACCATGTCTGTTGCTAAATCATGTCCCTCAGCACCACATCTCTGTGGCTTTTATATGCCTCTAAGGATGGAGATTCAACCACCTCCCTGGGGATCATTCGTGTATTTTGAAAGCCTTTTGGTTTTAGTACCCACCTGAAACTTTACCAAGTCACCATAGCAGAATGCAGATCAGTTAGTACCCTCAACAGTAAGTAACAGCCTCTCACACTGTATTTCATAGGATCAGAATGGTTTTGATTGGAAAAGACCTCTAAGACCATTAAGTCCAAACATTAACCTAACACCAACATGGTCATTAAACCATGTCCCAAAATGCCATATCCACACATTTCTGAAACATCTCCAGGGATGGTGACTCCGCCACTTCCTGGTGCAGCCTGTTCCAGTGCCTGCCTACTCTAAGAAATCTTCTCCAATATCCAACCTAAACCTCCCCAGGCACAATTTCAGGACATCCCCTCTCATCCGATCACCTGATACTAGGGAGGAGAGACCAACCCCCACCTCACTCCAGCTTCCTTTCAGGGAGTTGTAGAGAGCAATGAGGTCTCCCTTCAGCCTCCTCTTCTCCAGACTAAGCAACCCCAGCTCTCTCAGCTGCTCCTCACCTCACCAGAGCCTTCCCCAGCTTTGTTGCCCTTCTCTGGACTTCCCCAGCATGTGTCTTGCTTACACTGAGGGCCCCAAAACTGAACACAGTGTTCAAGGTGTGACCTCGCTAGTACTGAGTACTGGGGGACAATCACTTCCCTACTCCTGCTGGACACAGGATTCCTGATTCAGGCCAGGATGCTGTTGGCCTTTGTGGCCACCTGAGCGCACTGCTGACTCATGTTCAGCGAGCTGTCAGCCAACACCTCCAGGTCCTTTTTCTACCAGTCAACTTTCCAGCCATGCTGCCCCAAGCCTGGAGTGTTGCATGGGTTTTGTTCCCCTTCCTAGTAATTTCAAAGTCATTAAAGTATTGCCAGCCAGATCTTTATGAAATTCAGATGCTGAGGAGGGTTTTTTACATAGTTAAAACCAAAAATTTAATCCCTGCTTTCCTGCAAAAACACAGGGCCTGTTGGGAGAGAAGTATGGGAACATCCGAATCCCAGGGGAGGTTGAATCAGCGGAATTTGAAATGATCCTGGATGCTGCTGTAGAAGCCAAGCTAGAGACAAGGATTTTAGAGGAGTGGTACTGCAGGGATGAGAACGCGGTGCCACCAGCCTATTACCTCAGACCAAAATCTGAAATGCTGAAGAACTACCAGAACACAGTAAGTCCATGTCACCTCCTCACAAAATTCTCAGTCAGTGACTGTGGTGGGCAGTCCCCAGGGCCAGGCACTGAATTAGCTTTTCCAGCCCTATGCACATCTGAGTAACTGGTGCTGTGGTGGTGCTCCTTTCCCAGGCAGGGTGAAGGGAGAGGCTGTGAAACAGCAAGAAACACAACAGGTCATGGTGTTAACAGCATCTAGAGCAAGTGGATTGCAGTAATTGGTCAGCTGCTGGGGGCAGTGGGGCAATTGTATGGATTTCTCTTCCCTGATGTTGGAGCTCAGGCTCTCCTGCCCTGCTGTTCTGCTTTTGCTAGATTTCGGTCAACAGGATTTGCAGAGGAGATGCACATCTTCCCTTCTGCCCGTACGGGAAAGCTCTTTGAGAGCCAAACAAGTGCTTAGTGCTGCCCTGAGTCAGAGCTCATACTTTCAACCTATTAACTGTATTCTGACAGATTTTGAACTCTGTTAATTATCATTCTTAAATGAAAAATGTCTTTAATTGATGACAGTAAAAACTGTGTATTACCCAGGGCTCAGTTCTACCCTCCTACACCACATCCTGTATACCCAAGGACAGATCTCAGTGTACAATAAAAGGGAAGCTCTTAGCAGAGTGCTCACTTCATTTTGAGTGCACACTGTATTATGCAAGAAAACAAAATTAAACCATTGTACTGTGTTCACTTACCATGTAGCACAGCATTTATTTACTCTGTTGTATGAAAAAAAGGTTGAAAGCACCAAAAACATAGACTGGAGGCACTATAATGTGGCTAATTATTGCAAACAGCTTTTCATTATAATGAGCACTTTAAAAATAATATTTAGATATTTGTTTTAATTGTTTACAAACAAGGTCATTTAGATTTGTTGGGGATTTCTATATTTAGGGTACTACTGATCACAGGGAGGAAGCAAGTTTTGTGCCTTTGGATTGTTCTGCTAATGGCCACAGCATCCCTTTGATTAAAGCTGGGCTGTTTTGTTGTTACCTTTCCTCAAGCTACTGATACACAGGAGTAAACTCATAACTTGAAGTTCATAACTTTAAGCTAACACAGAGTTATATCTCCTAAGCTTACAGAAAGTAATAACACAGCTCTGAACATGTCAAGAAAGAAGCGTTAGGGAGCTTATCCTGGAGGTTGTTCTTTTTCCTATTACACGCTCCAGGAAAACTGGAGACCTCTTAAACACTTTCCCTGCAGTAAGTAATGCAGCACTGACTGCCTTAGAGGAACCTCCATTGTGGCTTCTGGGAGATACCATCTGAAAGGATTAGTGAATTTCTATCAAGGTCCTTCTCTGATGAAAGTGATATTACTGTTACTATAGCAATGAGTGAACAAAAGTAGTGCCAAATATAGTATTTTTCAAATATAGTAGCTAATATGAGCTACGTAATTACAGGAAAGTCATTTCAGGTTCCTCAAGGAATCTCCTTTTCAGTTTTGAGATCCAATTTTAAATTATCATTATTTCTTCTCATTAAAAGAGCAATAATTTTAGCAGTATAACTGCTTTATTATCATTATTTCAGGCTCGGTTCTCAAAATTCTCTTTCTATAAAGGCATTACTGCTCTTATTCCTCAAAAATACTGCATTAGCTGCCTAGAGTAGGAATTCAGAAAATACTCCAGGTAGCTAACATCATTCCAAACTGGAATAAATAGTGATTGCAGCATGAAAAGCTGAACTCTTCTTTATTTCTTCTTAGTGTATGCCTTTCTTTGTTACCATACCAACTCTGGCCATGGGTAGTAAACTTTTGTTTTCTGAAGTTGTAGATGTGTGTATTACAGCTACTGTTTAACTTTGGGTATTTTTAAAAGATGGAGTCCTCTTCAAATTCCATGACTGAGACCAAATGGCAAGATGTGTCAGAAGAGATTAAGAAGATTTTTAAGACCTCTGTGAAACTGCTGTATGAAAAAGGAAAAATGAAACACAGCCAAGCAAAGAGATACCTTTCCTCTGGTAAAGTTCAGACTATAACTGTATATTCATTTATTGTCTCTTCCATCAACCTTTCTACAAACATGAAAATCTATTTCTGTTTTAATTTATCTGAAGAGAAAGACAAGAAGCTCATTGTGCTTGCTTGAGAGCAAAACCCACACAAAAGCACCCAGCAATTTTGTTTTCTGTTTTTGTTTTACAGAAAACAGATGCATACATTTCCAAATCTGCATGTTGGGGGTGGGGGATGATCTTTGACTCTTTTAGAAGGAAAGATAGATAACAGAGACTCTGTGTTCTCTTTTCATCCTTCAGCCATTGAAGATGAACTCGATTTTGCCTTGGGTAAACAAACCCCAGCTTTCCTAAAGAAATGTGTTTGCTACATCCGGAAAATTGCCAACATCGAGCGTTTCGTTAAAATTCCAGAGATGGGAAAATACATGGATGTGGTGCATACAGCTGGGAAGTTCCTACGAGATCCCGAAGCCCACGAGAAACTGATCAAGCTCAGGGATGAATTCATTCCCACCATCGTCGCATCGTCCAATCTGAGAGTCTACACATCCGTCACTCACTGCGACATGAAGCTGGGCTACTCCCAAGAAGTGGAGAACCATTACATCGAAGGACTTGGCAAACAGTTCTATGAAGACATGATTGATATCATCCAGGCAACAGTGCAGCAGAATTTTGACACCGAGACAGACTTGCTGTATGATGAGGTTCTCCAGCACTCATCTCTCTGTAAAATGTACTCCACCTTCTATGAGTATCGATGTGAGGCACTAAACATCGTTCACAAGTACATTCTACCAAGCAAGATAGGACATGTTAACCCTCTTATCATCTATGGAGGGCCTTGCACAGGGAAGACTCTTCTGTTAGCTGAAGTGGCAAAGAAGGTAAGTTCATGTTTTGTATATCACAGAATTACAGAATGGCAAGAGTTGGAAGGAGGCTTCAGAGATTATCTAGTCTAACCAACTGTCAAAGCAGGTTCACCTAGGGCAGGCCACATGGGAATGTGTCCAGATAGATTTTGAAAGTCTCCAGAAAAGGAGACTCCACAAACCTCTGTGGGCAGCCTATTCTAGTGCTCCAGCACCCTCATAAGTAAAGAAGTTTTTCCTGATTCACAGGTTGCAACGGGTTGGAAAGCACCCTCAAATGTCATTTTGTCAAACTCCCTGGCAGTCAACAGGGACATCTTCAACAAGATCAGGTTGCCCAGGGCCATGTCAAGTCTGATATTGAATGTCTCCAGAGACAGGGCCTCAACCACATCCCTGGGAAACCTGATCCGATATTCACCACTCTCATTGTAACTGAACTTCATCCTAGTGTCCAACCTAAATCTATCCTTCTCCAGTTTAAGATCATTGCCCCTTGTCCAATCACTACAATCCCTTCTAAACAGTCCCTCCCCAGCCTTTCTCTAGGTCACTTTCAGATATTGAAATTCAACTGTAAGGTCTCCTAGGACCCTACCTTTTCCCAGGCTGAACGGTCCCAGTTTTTCAGCCTGTTTTCAGAGGAGAGGTGCTCCAGCCCTCTGATTATCTTTGTGGCCCTCTGCTGGACCCATTGCAGCAGGTCCACATCTCTCCTGTGTTGGGGTAGAACTTCCTGTGTTTTGTACCCATTGCCTCTCATAATATAGGCATGGCAGGAGCTTAAGTGTGTAAAGGCCAACTTGGTCCTCATTCCTCCTTCTATAGCAGATCTGATGTCAGGCCTCAGTATATAAAATGTATTCTGCATATTCAGAAAGAGACTTTCAGTAATAATATGCCTGTATCACGTGCTTAGCCAAAACAAAAATACAAACCTAAGAGGAATCAATAGAGTTTTGAATCAACATGTATTTCAGAAGGCTCTCTTTCCCTCTTTTCCCACTGAGGTCCTGTGAATCTGGAACCATCTAAACATCACATACTGGTTTTAGCCTTATTCCCAAATTCAACATGCCATTCCAAGTCATGCCATCTTACGCTGTCATCAGAAGTTATTCCAGAATTAGTCTTATACAGCTGCTACCAGCCTGACTGTAATGGCTCTCCAGAAATACCTGTACTCCTTTAACTGCCATAGGCTGTTGAAGTGATTCAGCTGAGTACTACAGGGAGATGAGTGAAATACTTTGTGCAAAGCAGGACCAGATGCAGAAGGAGACCAAGATGGCATATCTAATTCTCCAGCTGAGAGTCACAACTTTGAGTTCCCTGAAGGGTGCTCAGAGACGTTAGAGCTGGGAAACAGCCAGAAGGAAATGGAGAAGAGAATAATAATGTTTAAAATCCCATATCTTTCCCAAATGTGACCTCCTGGAGGTTGCCATTAGTTGCATACATGAATTTGGGATTTGCAACTCAAGATCTAATTCCAGGTCTGCATACATAAATTAATCTAGAGGCTCAGTTTATACTGTTACTATGTAATAACTGAGAGTAAGGTGACAAAGACTTACAAGTAAGAGAACTGAGTGTGTTAGCCTTACAGACAGAGAGGATTTAAAGCCACATTCCCCAATTGTTTTGAGTATGATAAGCAAAGAAAAAAAACAGCAAGAGATATTTTTTACCTGCTGCAGCACTGTGTAAGAGCAGAAATCACAGGCACACCAAGACAGAGTGTACTTCTGTGATCCAGGAATTAAGGTAACCTGCTAGTAAAGGGCAATTTGTACTCTGCTCTCTGCCCTCCAAAGCTGTCAGGGCATGCATTTAAACTCAGCTGGGAATCAATGTTAAATGGGTTTAGGTGGCAAGCTGGTCTGCCTGGCCAAGGGTGACATTTCTTAGTGTCTGAGGAAGTTTGTTAATAAGAGGATCAGCCTACTGACTTTCAGAAGTGAGACAGGGATTTTGCAAGGAGTACCCTGGGGTTTATGGACTACATTCTCCTCATGTCCCCTTAGATATAAGCCCTTTTGTGTGTCTGGGTCATAGCATTCTGGGGTATTATCTGGGCTAAAGAAATTATATATGATAGAAATTTGGTTCAATGCATGTAAATAAAACCAGCCTTGAACTTTGCCGGTGAAACCATTCTAATTTAACTAGTGAGTCTTCCAAATGTTTATTTGTGTATAGACAGTCACTACTTACAAACTCTGCTAGAGTGCTTAGATATTAACTAAACTATGCTCTGTATTCTAGTCCTATTCCTGGCTGCAAGAAGAGATGGGACCAGATTCTGACCCTGTGGTAGTGATAAGATTTTTGGGATCCACCGAAACAAGTACAGATCTGAAGAATATCCTTCAAAGCATTTGCGAGCAATTAGCAGTCAACTATCGTTGCCTTGTACAAAGCTACCCAAAAAAGATTCATGACCTTCGGGACTTGTTCATCAATCTCTTGAACGAGTCTTCATTCCACAGACCACTGGTAATAATCTTTGATGCCCTAGAACAGCTAACAGATAGTGACGATGGTAGGAAGCTCTGGTGGCTTCCCATTCACCTTCCCCGTTCCGTGCGAATCATTTTGTCAACACTGCCAAACAAGCATGGGATCCTTCAAAAACTGAGGTGCCTTATTCATGAAGAAGACAACTACATTGAATTGACTGCAAGGGACAGAAAGATGTGTAGCCAAGTACTGAAACATCAGCTGCTGCGAGTTAAAAGAAAAGTAACATCAGGACAACAAATCTACGTCAATGAAGCTTTCTCCAAGTGCACGCTGCCTATGTTTGTGAACTTGACCTTCAGAGAGGTCAGGAACTGGAGATCTCACAAAGACGTGGATGAGTCCTCCCTCTGCGTCACTGTCCATGAAAGCATAGAGCAGTTGTTTTGGTCACTGGAAAACAAGTGTGGATCAAGACTATTGTCAAGAGCACTTGGCTACATCACTATGTCCAAATCGGGCCTGAGTGAAATGGAGCTGGAAGATATTTTAGCCCTTGACAACAGTGTCATGTATGAACTGAGGGAGAGTCTCAGGGAAAGTAACCCACTGAGAATTCCATATATATACATTGCAAGGCTTAAGGAGGGCTTGCAGGGCTACTTGATAGAGCGGCAGGTGAAAAATGTGACACTTCTTCTATGGGCAAATAGGCACTTGCAGCTCATTGCCCAGAAACTCTATCTGCACAATGAAGATGACTTACATGAAATGCACACAGTCATGGCAGAGTATTTCCTTGGGGTTTGGTCGGGTGGACGAAGGAAACCTTTCTACAGCAATGACCAGTATCTGAATGGTTGTCCTGACCGTGACAGTCGAGGCCTGCATGTGGATGAAAAGCATTGCATGGATCAAATTGCTTTTGACAGGCAGGCACCTGATCAGCCATGGGTCTTCCAGTGTAATCCATTAGAGCCTGATATCTTTTTCATCAATCACAGAAAAATGACAGAGCTTATTCATCACTTGACAAGATGTGGAAGAACAGATGATCTTCTGTATGGAGTCATTATGAACTTCAGCTGGCTGTACACCATGATTAGAATAGGGCAGTTTGATAAAGCACTTTCTGACATAGAACTGGCTTACAGCTACTCTCAAGAAAAGGAGCTGAAGTTTCTGGCCAGTACCCTCCGCAGCATAAAATTCAAAGTAGTAAAACACCCAGGTTCACTCTCTGCCGAGCTGCAGCAGAGGCTTCTCCCAGTGGTAAGTTCATTGCCTAAGCTCAGACATCTCCTCTTAGAATGTGACAAGGACGGACCCAAGTACTGCTCTATAGTCCCTTTGCATTCCTCCATGGATGTGACCTACAGCCCCGAGCGCCTCCCACTCTCGTCCAGCTGCGTGCACGTCACTGAGATTCTGCCTACTTTTAATCCCAGCACCGTTATCGCTGCTTTAGAAAATGGCTCCATCAGCACTTGGGATGTAGAGAGCCGCCAGTTACTCAGGCAGATCACAACAGCTCCGTCGGTTATCTTAGGGATGAAGCTCACGAGTGACGAGAAGTACCTTGTAGTGGCCACAACAAACAACACTCTTTTGATATACGATAACGTAAACTCCTGTCTTTTGTCTGAGGTGGAAATTAAGGGGTCAAAGCATTGTGGGATTGGAGGGGGCTCCAGTTTTATAAATGGATTCACGTTATCGGTCAACCACGCGTTGGCTTGGCTGGAAGCCAGCAAAGATGTTACTGTCATAGATATGCTTTATGGTTGGCCTCTCTATCATTTCCATTGCTGGTACGAGGTGACCTGTGTGCAGTGCTCCCCAGACGGAGTCTATGCCTTCTGTGGGCAGTACTTAAACACCACAACCATTTTCCACTTGGGCAGTGGAGAGAAGCTGGCCACTGTGACCTCTGAATTTTCTAGTGGATTTGTAAAATTCCTTCTCATTCTGGACACGGCCCAAGAAATGGTGATGGTGGACAGTGAGGGTAGCCTCTCTGTTTGGAATACAGAGGACATCACGAATCCCCAGCTTACAGATGACTTTGACTGCAGGAGAGAAGACAGTGAAGTTGTCAGCATAGAGCTTTCTGAAGACCAAAGTGCAATTTTAATTTGTAAGGCGCTTAGCATTGAACTTCTTGACACTCATGTGTGGAAGGTGGCTGAAAAGTTCAGAGCTAAACACAACGAGCGCTTCATATCTGCTGTGTTGTCCAAAAATGGCAACTGTATAATTGCTTCAATGGAAAATACCTCAGCCATTTTTGTTTGGAGGAGAGATACAGGACAGTGTATGGCGAGTTTACAGGAAATCTCAGGAACAATAGTCAGGCTAATTAAATCAAATCATCACAACATGCTGCTATCTTTATCCACCAGTGGTGTCCTTTCAATCTGGGATATAGACATCATCACCGCAATGTCCAATATTGACAAATCTGGCAAGCCTATCCAGAGACTGGTGTTGCCAGCCAGAGGGGAATTGATCTACACCTTGGATGGGTCAGATTCTGTCCATAAGTGGAACTTCAGCACTGGATTTATTGAAGCTGTGTTCAAGCATGAAGGTATTGTTGAAAACTGCGTGCTGACCTCATCTGGAGAGATAATGGTTACATCAGATGATAAGTGCAGCCAGTACGTGTGGCACACCGTTAGCGGTGAAAATATCTTCCGCATTAACGGACAAAGAATCTCAGAGCTAATGATTACTCATAACGATCAATTTGTGGTCTCCCTCTGTGAGCAGAATGCATCCAGAGTTTGGCGACTGGCTACAGGACATAGGGTTTGCAATATTTTAGTTGCCTTACAAAATGCATTTATAACAACTGCAAATACATTTGTGGTCGGAATGGCAAAGAATAAAGTGTTGGCAGTGAGTCTCTGGACAGGCAGTATAACCAAGAAGTTTTGCTGTGATGATGGGGCAAGCATCGTGGATATTAAGCTGATACCAGACTGCCCAGATATTATAGTATTTATAACATCTACTGAAACTGTGAACATCTGGAGCCTGACAGAGGAAGTCATCTGCAGACGCGTGCAATTGCCTACCAACTTCTTAAAAACTCTGGAAGACTTTGAAATCTCCCCAAATGGGAAGCTAGGAATTCTAACCCGTGGTGATGAGAACATCAATGTGCTTGATCTGTACAGTGGTAAACTTCGTGTGGTTCATGCTCCAGGTGTCATTTGGAGGCAGAGACTGTCCCGGGATGGCCGCTACCTCGTGTACATCTGTTTTCGCAGTGAAGAAGACGATGACAATGGTGCGGTCTCGACTTTAATAGTAATGAGGCTAGCAGATGGCAAAAACATCGGTGCCTGTTCTCTTTATAAAGCTCCCACTTTTCTTGCACTCTCTCAGAGACATTTAAATATTATCATTGGATTTGATGACGGAAGTATAGGTACTTACACTGTAGTGGATCGGGTTGACGCTGCGCTGAAAATCAAGATTGCCACTTCAAACAGCCGTCAGATTTTCAACAACACAACACAAGTGATTAGGCCAAAATGTCACAATTACAGCTTCAAAGCGACTGCGGACTGCATTTGGAGAGAGTCGACCGAGGTATTTGCAAGGGATAGCCCCATTACAGTTACAGAGCCTGAGGTGAGTGAAGCAACCCCAACCAAAAGACACAGCTATTGCTATGAGAAGGTGTGTGCAGCCATAGATTGCCGAGGACACGGTTTTGCTGCTGACAACTGAGTAACTCTCTGGACTAGCTTGTCTGAATAATAGTATAGATGCATAGATTTGTCTTCTGAATTAACATAAAAATCAGTGCGTTTCTTGGAAGACAGATGGGAACAGCAGAGGGCAGACCAGCTGGTTTTTCCTCCACAAATAACCTTACAGAGGATGTTTGCAGGGTTGGGTTTTGTTAAATTTCAGAATACAGTGTTTAGTCCAGGATTTCACCAGGGCCTTGATTAAAAAATTCTAGCAATACTATCAAAATTCTTAGGTGATCTTAACAAAACTCTTTTAACTAGAAGTAAAGCTCCACATGATGGGTGAGAAGAGTCAGACCACTATTTTATATTCCAAGTCGCCTAGATGGGTCTATAGCTGAGAACCAACTTTATACCCACTTGCAAAAACACGTTTTCCTGCTTGATGGTGCAATGACAAGATGTCACCTGCCGACCTGGAACACTTGATACATTCCATCATTTAAAAATATCTACTTTTTGTTGCTGTTGGGTTTTTTTTCCTTAACCAGGATTAATCTTTGAGTTGAAAGGAATAGATGCCAGTCAGCTACGGGAAAAAAAAAAAAGATGAGCCGCTAAGTATTTGCTCACCTCAATGAATGGACTGAAAGATTTTTTTTTTCAAATTGCATGCAGGGATTTCAGGTTTCTGTATTGTGATAAAAATGATAAAAACCTAGGTCATAAAAAGAATGTAGGTTTTGGGGGGTTGTTTTTTGGTTTGGGGGATTTTTTTTTTTTTTTTTGGGTCTTCACAGTGTGTGTTAGTACAGGTCATAATGAAAATGCTTTCAGAAAAAAAAAAAGGTGATAGGGATAAGCAGTTAAACACCTTCATTTCTTTATGTTAAAAGGTTGCTATCCATTTTGTGGTAAGAAAATCTAAAGTATCTCCTGTGCTCCCAAAGTAATCTTAACAGAAACTTTTCAGAGATGCCATGTATTAATCTTGATAACATTTGCCTTACTGTCATTTCTGTTCTTTCCCATGCTAAATACAGATCAGATGACCAAACACTCTGGGACTGCTTGTACATGCGCTGAAATGCTCCACTAAACATAAAGGCTATCCAAAGGTTCTTTACTGGTCCAGTTTCTAATGGGGTTTTCTTACTTCCACATGCTTACAAGCTTCACTTTCTGCTTTAGAACTGTTCTGAGCCTTTTGTACACTTTTACCAGTTTCAAGGCAGAAATTGTGAAAATACTGACAAATGCTTTAATAAGAAAATGACAATTTGCTCAAGTGAAGAAAATAAAATAAAATAAAAATACTGGACAACATCTGAAAGGATGATAAAGAGCTTTTTCCCCTCCTCAGGTTGGCACACCTGTGGAAATTTCCTCCAATTATTTCAACAAAAGGGTTTTATTTTTTCAAAGCACATTTCCATGCCACAAATTTCCAAGAAATGAATGCTGAGCTAGAACTTGGTGTAGTGTGTGAATGTTCAGTGTACAAGCCAATATAGTATATTAAGTGACTTGAATGAGTTTTTTTCCTAACTTGTTTGCAACTAATAGATCATACTGAATGTTTTTATGTAAACTTTGTATTGTTGGAGAAAAAAAAAATCAACCCCACCCAATCAGAGATTTATATTTTCATAAATGTCGAATTTAGTTAACTTTTGTTACAGAGTTGTTAAATTAGAAATCTATTGCAGTCTTCGAACAATATACAGTCTTGTGTATGCATTGTTTGTACTAATAAACTAAGGAAACAGATTTGTGTGTCTCCCTTAATTTCAGGGAAATGTCCCCCTGGCAGAGGGGCACAGGGCATTGACAGCTCCCATTAGTCTGTATTTAAATAGGTTTTTAAGGGCTATATCCATATGGAAAAAAATCCAGTGGTTTTCCCACTTCGGTTAACTTAATTAAAACATTCTAAAAACAATTAAATTCACCCCCAAAAAATCCATGCTTAAATGCTGCTTATGACTACATTGCAAACTGCCAGTGTGCAAGTCAACAGACATAAAGGCTTCTGCAACCTACACAGTAGAGAGTTCAGGGGGACCCGTGAAATTCAAAACAATTAAACTCAGAAAAAATCCATGCTTAAATGCTGCTTATGACTACATTGCAAACTGCCAGTGTGCAAGTCAACAGACGTAAAGGCTTCTGTAACCTACGCAGTAGAAAGCTCAGGGGAACACCTTAAATTCCACTCTCCTTCAGACCTTTTTGAACTATGGGAAGGTACTGTGGGATCCATGCCTCCCAGGATCCTGTCCTGAAGGTAAGCGAATTCTACCTTCTTTGAAACACTGGACATGACTCACATTTTTTCCTTGAACTCCTTATGCATAAGCTGCATGGTGTTGGAAATGTAGTACCAATGAAGAGTGAAAATACATCTGTCTGCCAGGAGAGGGCTACTTGGGGTAGCAAAGGAGTGTAACGGAAACAAAGCAAAACACAGAAACAGAGAAATGTTCTTTCTTTTGGAGAAACATGACCAGAACTCAGCTGGACCCAGCTCAGCTGAGTGGCTTATTGATAAGAGTACCAGGACTTGCTCCTCTTGGTTTCTGGCTCAGTGAACTTTGTGATCTTTTGCACAAGGGCACAGTTTCTTGGGGCAGGAGATAGTCCCCAGCAAAACAGAGGATTGACCTAAAAGTGATAGCAGTCTTCCCTTCATCTCAGGTCAAAGGGAGAATTGATTTTAGGCCTTCTCTAGTTGGTCAAAGCAATAGGCTGCCACATGGAAGCAGTGATGATGTACATAAAATGGCACGTGTGTTCTTGTCCTGCTTTCAACTTTAGTCTCTTCTGTTCTAGCCAAGAGTGGGACAGAACTACTACTTTTCTTAGTTATAAAACGATGAGAAAGACAAGCATCAACGTGACTCACAATCCACTTAAGCCCTTCAGATAAGTATTGGGTTCCTAATCTCATTCCACTGTCCCTGAAGGTATTCAAAACACATGTAGACATGACACTTCATGATATGGTTTAATGGCCATGGTGGTGTTGGATTGATAGTTAAACTTATTGATCTTAGAGGTCTTCTCCAACTGAAACAGCTCTGTGATTCAAGGATGCTGTTGAAGCCCTGATCCTCCTCATAGTTTGTCTGTATCTTAACAGACTAAGTATCTCGTTCAGCTTTCCAGCTTTCTGAATTTATTTCTCAGGGGCCACACTCCTCACGCTGAGCCTAAGCAGCAGACACAGGTTTCTAAATGGCATTACCAGAGTCACAGATTGCACTGGGCTGGAAGAGACCTTCAATGATCATCTTGTCCAATTCCCCTGCAGTCAGGGACACCTCCAACTAGATCAGGCTGCCCAGGGCCACATCAAGTCTGATCTTTAATATCGTCAGAGATGGGGTCTCAACCACATCCCTGGACAACCTGTTCCAGTATTTTTTACTGCTGTCATTGTAAGGAACTTCCTCCTGATATCCAACCCAAATCTACCCTGCTCCAGTTTAAAACTATTGCTCCTTGTCCTGCCACTACAAACCCATCTAAACAGTTCCTCCCGGCCTTCCTGTAGGTCCCCCTCAGGTATTGAAATGTAGCTATTAAAGGCTGTTCAGTGTCCAAATACTTGGTACTGCAAGAGTGAGCACTTCAGAGCCCCTCACAAATCTGTCCCCAGGTATGTCTGTGCAGTAGTACAGGGATAAAGTAGTTTCTCTAATAATGAACCATCCAAATGCCAAGTGCTGTTCTGTCCCTAGGTAGGAATAGAGCAATTTGCTTTCTTCTTAGGAGCACTATTTGCATATCCAGAACAAAGCTTTCCTTTATTCTTTATCTAAAGTGCACATCAATAAACAGGCTGAGATGAGGTCCCTATTTTCTGACACAGAAGATTCTAGGAATAGGCTGTGGCCTTTAGAGGGGAACTATCCGGAAATTCTTTGGCACACAAAGGTAAGCCAGAGGTCAGCTAGAAAAAAACATTTTCATCAGTCATTTCCTTTGCACCACAGCTGGGGAATGCACAGCCCGTGACTTCATTTCATAAGGCCCGTGGCCATTCCACTTCTTTCACATTATTATCAGATAACATCACAATGCGAGTTAACATGTAGCCTGGAAAAGGCATTCAAAAGCATTCAAGTTCCAGTGCTTCCCCAGCACTGCTCTCTCCATGGTGCAAAGGGAATTAAAAGCAAAACTACATCACTCATAATGGTGTTCATATGCAAGGTGGACTATTTCAGCCCCAGGTCAGCTTAAAATTCTGCTCTTTGGCAAAGGAACTTCCGTGTGTCTGTGCAATACATCATAAAATAGGTCCTTTGGGTCATTACCGTTAGACTATTGGCAACAATCTCCACTGTTCTGCTTTTTGATAAAAATACCTGTTTTAGCATAGATTCATAGATTAACAGAATGGTTAGGATTGGAAGGAACCTGAAAGATCATTTAGTTCTAACTCCCCTATCATGGGCAGGGACACCTTCCACTAAACCAGACTGCTCAAGGTCTCATCCAGCCTGAGCTTCAACACCTCCAGGAAGGAGGCATCCACGACCTCCATGGGCTGAAGGCTATTTTTATTTCTTCTAATTATAAAGCCAGAGACATCACACATTATGTAACCATAAAATGGATTGTGGTCATCCAAATGTGAGCTAAAGCCTTCTGGGTAGTTTTTACCCAGTTAACAATGATTTGTTGCTAAGAATCATTATCAAGAATTTCTGCTGCAGATATGATTTACCACAAAGTCCTTGTACCATGTTAAGGGGTACAAGATACCACAACATCTCTTCCCAGAACCCCACATCACTGCAAGGAGAGCAATGAGCTACCTTTATTCCCATGGTTTATGATTCCAGCCTGGTCACTGAGTACAATTCCTTGCATTTTGGAGGTAGTCTCCTGACATACGATGTGACATGACACTCTCAGTATGGGTCTAAGTCATAGTCTCAATTCCTAATTTCAACAGGGAGGTCAAGTGCTGAAGGAATAGTCATCACACTCCTTCCTGGGGTAGGGTGAGGTATTTTATTACATGCTTCTCCAGAAGGGGCAGTTTTTACCAGCACCCTTCTGTGAAGAAGGGACTTTCACTATGGAGGACCAGCTATGCAGGTCTAAATTCCCTTCAAAACACAGGGAACGTTCTCCCAAGATGTCCAGTCCAGTGGCATGTGCTCTTCAAATCACAAATGGTTCCCAAAGTGACCATTAAAATCTGCCCCTGGCAAGTTCTTCTTCCTTCCTCTGCTGCCCCATCAACCTAGGCTCATGTTGCTCCTGCTTACCAGGGTAGCTGATGCTTCCATCCCAGCTCAGCACAGCCATGGGACACCTGCCACACCTGCCCTTCTGGCATCATAGAGTCACAGAATCATTTTGGTTGAAAAAGACCTCTAAGATCACTGAGCCCAATCCATTGACCTCAAACCACCATTGTCATTAAACCACATCCCAAAGTGTCATGTCCACTGGGTCCTTCTCCAGCTTCAGCAAAGAATACAGAAAAGCAGATTTAAGATGCCTTCATATGTTCCCACTGTCACAGCTTTCACCACCCAGTACTGCTACACCAGCACAGGTCTTACTTTTACATAGCATGAAACAGAAATAAAATCATTTCCACACTTTGTTGGCTTTGATTCTACAGGCACTTCAGTGTAAGTGAGAAAGCTTCAGACAAAAATAGATCTATTGAATGGATTTAAAGTGAAATACACACACTTGCAAGGTGAGAGAGTAAGTTAAAATGCAGACATGCTGCAGCACAGATGAAAACAGAACTTCCCAAAAGCAAGAGGACAGTTTGCTGCCCTTTGTCTCTGCTATCCCATTGCCTCCTAATAAATTACATGGCATTTGCCACTGTCATATCATGTTGACAACAGTAGCTGAAGTTACAGATTTGACCTTTTGGGCTGTACTTTTTCCAGGCAGACTTCTGTCTCAGCAGGAACATTCTCCAAAAAAAATCTCAGCCAAAACAGTTGACTAAGGTACAAGAATGAGATTAGAGGAAAAAGAGGATTTCTGCAGGCTGAATGTCTCAACTACTTTTTCTTTGAAAAAACATTTGTCACACTCGTGTTTTTGAACGAGGACTATGGATTGGTGACAGAAGTGATCATTTCCTGCAGAGTACATCTATGAAAACCTGACCAAACCATCACAGTGTGGTAGGGGTTGGAATTGGCCTCTGGAGATCACAGAGCCCAACCCCTCTGCTACAGCAGGGTCACCTAGGGCAGGTCACACAGAAATGGACGCAGGAGGGTTTTGAAAGTCTTCA
>WBNM01018787.1:1698-13485 GCA_013399055.1 Ramphastos sulfuratus | reverse complement strand
ACCTAAAGAAGGTCACAGAGGAAGGCATCTGAGGGGGTTTGGAGTGTCTGCAGAGATGGGGAAGGTGGTGCAGGGACATGGAGGCAGGATGAAGTTACAGCCAGCAGAGATGAGCAATCAGACTATTTGATCCCAAAAATGACTGATCCAGGGATCTGATACAGCCAGGAGCTTGGAGAGTGGCTGGAGCTGGGGCTGGAGCGGAGCTGGCTGTCACACACTGATGCTCTGGCTATAAAAAGAAAGGAGAAGGAAGGACAAAAGAGTGAATAAATGACACCAGGCCCTCTCTGAGCTGCGTGACAGCAGGGGGGAAACTTCTGGCACCATTTTTATCTGCTTTGAAGTAAGATGAGAGTTGTGGTCCAGAAGGCAAACTGCCCTGGGCTGCATCCAGGGCAGGGAGAGCAGCAGCACAGCAGCAGCTCTGCTCAGACCCCTTCTGCAGCACTGCCTGCAGGCATGGCCCCCTGCCCCCAGCATGAGAAGGACCTGGAGCTGCTGGAGAGGGCCCAGAAGGTGTCAGGAAGATAATCAGGGGACTGGAGAACCTCCCCTGTGAGGACAGGCTGAGGGAGCTGGGAGTGTGCAGCCTGGAGAAGGCTCCAGGCAGGCCTTAGAGCTGCCTGCCAGTGCCTGAAGGGGGATACAGGGGAGCTGGGCAGGGACTTTGGACAAGGGCTGGGAGTGATGGGATGAGAGGCAGTGGATTGAAGCTCCAGGAAGGGAGCCCTGGAGGTGGTCAGGGCCAGGTTGGATGAGGCTTTGAGTGACCTGTTCTAGTTGGATTTTTGTGGGGAATTGGTTAGCTGAGAAGGGTCACAAAGACATGGTGAAGCTAGCAGAACAGGACCTTGACAACCATCGGACTCAGCTGCTCTGAGGTGCTGGCACAGTGTCCTTGGATGCAGCTGTGGTACGAGAACAAGATGCTTGAGCTAGCTAGCTACGAGAAAAACAAGGGTGTGTAAGAAACAGATTCAGGGACTAGAGGAGTGGCTGACCTGTAAAATAATCACCAATGTAGTGCTTGTATTACAGAATATGCATCACCTTAGTGTGTAACCGGTCTAATAAAGGTGAAGCTTGTAAAACACTCATATTGAGTGTCCAAGTCTTCCCTCGCCGCGACAGGAGGTGTCCCTGCCTGTGATGGGGGGGTTGGAGCTGGCTGAGCTTTGAGGTCCCTTCCAATCTAAACCATTCTATGATTCCATGATTGAAGCTCCAGGAAGGGAGAATAGGAAGAAATACTTGAGAGTGAGGGTGGGGAAACACTGGCACAGGTTGCCCAGGGAGGCTGTGGCTGCCTCCTGCCTGGAGGTGTTTTAGACCAGGCTGGATGTGGCTCTGGGCAAGCTGATCTAGTGCCAGGTGTCCCTGCCCACGGCAAGGGGGGGTTGGACCTGGATGGTCTGGAAGGTCCCAACCCAGCCCATTCTATGACTCTGTGATTAAGCAGTGCAAAATCAACCCAGAAAAAGTTCTCCTTGGCAAGTCTGCTCCAGCTGCTCCTTCCTCCCTGCCTGTTTACTTAGCACAGCCTGAACCTGCCACCCGGCTCAGGTGGGGGTGTGAGCAGGTGGGCTCCTTAACATCCTGCATGTGCCTAATGTGGCACCATTACAGAGCTGCTCTGAGGAACTCTGAGTCTGCTTCCCCTGCCAGGAATCCTTCCTGGAGTGCCTACAAAGCTCACCTGTGCCTCATTACCTGCATCCAGGCTGCTGCCTCCTCTGCCAGCAGGACAAAATAGGCTTTGGAGATTGTGATGCTGTAATTGCAAAGAGCACAAAGAAGACACATAAAAAAAGAAAAAAAAAAACAACAAAAAAAGGAAGGAAAATAAGGAAGACAAAAAAAATATGAGGGCTGGCTCTAACTTTGCACCTAGGAGCCTCTCTACAGCAAACAATTCCATTTTGTTAACAAGCCACCAGCGTGCACTTAAGAAGCAGGTGAACAAATGTAATTGTGAGAGTCTAAACCCTCTGCCTCCCCAGGCACACGTCTTCAGCTACTGCTCAGTGGTTTTTTGGTGGTGGTGTGGGGGCTTTATTTCCCCCCTCTATATGCAAACATGCCCAATGGCTTTTCCCTTAATGACCTCAGAGGAGGGAATCTTTCCAGGTTCCCTCAGGTTGGGGCATTGGCAGGCATTGCTGCGCCTGTGGCGCTGGGGCAGACTCACGGCCGGGGCCAGCAGGGACCTCTGCAGTGAGGGCTGCAAAGGTTTGCAGGAGTCCTCAGAGCTGCCCCAGCTGGCTCTGTGTTAGGTGCAGAGAGGTTAGCTCGTGGGAGCCTACCTTATCAGGGTCTTGCTTTAAGCAGACTCCAAATCACAGAGTCAGAGGGTGGAAAACACCTTTAAGACCATCAGGTCCAACCATAACCCAACTTCCATGGCCCCTAAGCCATATTCTCCTGGAACACCCCCAGGGATGCCAACTCCACCACCTCCCAGAGCAGCCTGACAGATCTGAGGGCACCTTTCAAACCAGTTATGATTCTCACCAGAATCAGAAAGGAGGATGAGGAAAAAGGAGGTGGCAAATGTTCTTCAGTGCAAGCTGCCATTGCCCAGGCCCTGCTTTCTTTTCTTCCCTCACAAGGTGTCCATGGCTCACACCCAAACAGGGCATCTGGGGTGGGTTAGAAGGGCTGTGGGGAGTAGGTGCAGAGAGGTTCTCCTGCCCCCCTTCTCTGCCCTGCTGAGGCCACATCTGGAGTCCTGTGTCCAGTTCTGGGCCCCCCAGTTCCAGAGGGACACAGAAGTGCTGGAGAGAGTCCAGCCCAGAGGCACAGAGATGCTGAAGGGAATGGAACAGCTCTGGTAGGAGCAGAGCCTGAGGGAGCTGCTTGGGCTGTGCTGCTGGGAGAGGAGAGACTGAGAGGGGACCTCAGCCATGGGGATAAAGATGTGCAGGTGAGTGCCAGGAGGCTGGAGCCAGGCTCTGCTGGGTGATGCCCAGTGCCAGCACAAGGGGCAATGGTGGAAGCTGAGGCATAGGAAGTTCCATGGACACATGAGGAGGAATTTTTTCCCTGTGAGGGTGCCAGAGCCCTGGCACAGGCTGCCCAGGGGGGTTGTGGAGTCTCCCTCTCTGGAGATATTCCAACCCCACCTGGATGTGTTCCTGTGTGCCCTGCCCTGGCTGCTCCTGTTCTGGCAGGGGGCTTGGACTGCCTGAGTTTTGGAGGTGCCTTCCAGCCCCTGGCATTCCACCATCCTGTGGTTCTGTGCCTCCAGCAGCCCTCAGCCTTCTCCCTCTGCAATTCTGCCTTTCCCCTGCCCCCTGAGCTCAGCAGAAGGCTGTTGGTATCTGATGGCTGCAGAGGGCTGGCATCCAGCACTGATCCTCCCATCAGGCTCTCTGATGAGCAGGTTTCCATATCACAAAACCCACACCATTAGACTTATCAGCAGCTGGCACAGCTTTAACCTCAGCAGAGGCCAAGGCACAAGCAAACAGAGACTGCAAAGCCTCTGCAGAGGCAATGCCTGCTGCTCCCAGCCCAGGCAGAGCAGGGACGTACCAGGGAGGGGAAATTTGCCCTCTCTCTGCTCCCACCATACCCAACCCCTCGCACAGAGAGAGAAATGTAACCTCCACGACTGCCAGTCTGAGCACTGTGCCTAGCTCCTCCTTCAGCTTATTTGCTCTGAAGCTTTCTTTGCACTCTGCTTTTATTCTGGGGACTCAAATAGAGCTGGAAAACCAAAGCTGGCACTCAGCCAGTGGCAGTGGCAGAGCTGTGCTGGGAATGGGCACTGGAAAGCAGCACTTGGAACCTCTCACCCTTGGGGGACTGAATTCAGACTCCACGTTTGGGAGCCTCCCTTCTCAGGGCTCACAGTGTCTGAATCTCCTCTTAGTACAATAAATACAGGAGTTACCTTTCCACACAAACTGCTCTGTGGGTCTGCATCCAGAGCAGCCTGGGCAGGGGTGGAGAGAGGGGATCCTGCCCCTCTGCTCTGCTCTGCTCTGCACTGGGGAAGCCTCACTGCAGGGCTGCATCCAGCTCTGGAGCCCTCAGCACAGGAAGGACATGGAGCTGATGGAAAGGAGCCAGAGGAGGCCATGGAAATGCTCAGGAGGTTGGAGCAGTTCTGCTATGAGGTCAGGCTGAGGGAGCTGAGGGNCAGGGACTGCAGCACTGCCTGCTGAGGAGAGGCTGAGAGCCCTGGGGCTGCTTAGTGTGCAGAGGAGAAGGCTGAGAGGGGATGTGAGCAATGTCTGTCAGTAGCTGAGGGCTGGGGGGCAGGAAGGAAGGCACAGGGACAGCCTCTGCTCACTTGTGCCCTGGCACAGGCCAAGGGCCAAGGGATGCAAAGTGCAGCCCAGGAAGCTGCAGCTCAAGGTGAGCAAGAACTTGTTGAGTGTGTGGGTGCCAGAGCCCTGGCACAGGCTGCCCAGAGAGGTTGTGGAGTCTCCTTCTCTGCAGCCTTTCCAGCCCTGTCTGGATGTGTTCCTGTGCCACCTGTGCTGCATTCTCTGCTCCTGCTCTGGCAGAGGGGTTTGGGCTGGGAGATCTGCAGAGGTCCTTCTGACCCCTAACATCCTGTGGTCCTTTGATCCTGCAATCCTTTGTAGGCCAGGAGTAAATGTAGCTGAATTCAGACACCTCCCCCTCCAAAATCAAACCAAACCTGCCTGATGTCTGTGTGGATTGGGAATTCATTTGTCTCTAGGGACTGCAAATCCCTGTCTGCACCGACTGCTTGATATGGAAAGGAGAGGAGGAGGCTGGGGAATGCTCGACCCTGAGAGCAGAGGAATTGGAGCTATTTACATCAGTTGTCAGCAACCTGCTGCTTGTTTGCTGTGTTGCTGCATGGGCACAGATAACCTCTCTGAAACATTAGCTGAGACAAAGCAAGTAATTCTTTGTTGACACATTGTCAGTTTCTAATTTGTTCTCAAACTGTGAGGTAAATCCTCCAGCTCCCCTGGAAAAAAAAGGACCTCTGCCTGGCTTCCCTCTTCCTTGCCCTTTTCCCTTTCCTTTCTCAGATGGAAAGGGAGACAAAAAGAAAAAAGAAAATTTAAAAAGGGAGTCTCCTGACCAGGAACTGATAAAAGACACACAAAAAAAAATCACCTGCAGAGTTTAACCTTAGCTGAGGATCCTTTGCATCTCCCTGACTAACAACAGGGAGTGACCCAGAAAGGAAAAAGACACAGAGCAATGCAGAAGGGAATGAATCCTGGAGCAGTGCAGAAGGAAGGAACCATGGAGCAGTGCAGAAAGGAACAAATGATAAAGGAGTGCAGAAGGGAACTAACAATGGAGCAGTGCAGAAGGGAAGGAACCATGGAGCAGTGAAGAAGCTAAAAACTCCAAGAAGACAGAGATCTGCTGTAGAGAGGCCAAGGAAGGACTGCAAGGATGCTGCAGGGACTGTAGCACTGCCTGCTGAGGAGAGGCTGAGAGCCCTGGGGCTGCTTAGTGTGCAGAGGAGAAGGCTGAGAGGGGATGTGAGCAATGTCTGTCAGTAGCTGAGGGCTGGGGGGCAGGAAGGAAGGCACAGGGACAGCCTCTGCTCACTTGTGCCCTGGCACAGGACAAGGGCCAAGGGATGCAAAGTGCAGCCCAGGAAGCTGCAGCTCAAGGTGAGCAAGAACTTGTTGAGTGTGTGGGTGCCAGAGCCCTGGCACAGGCTGCCCAGAGAGGTTGTGGAGTCTCCTTCTCTGCAGCCTTTCCAGCCCTGTCTGGATGTGTTCCTGTGCCACCTGTGCTGCATTCTCTGCTCCTGCTCTGGCAGGGGGGTTGGACTGGGAGACCTCCAGAGGTCCCTTCCAATCCATCACATCCTGCGATCCACAGCCCTCAGTATTGCAGGCTCAGAAACCAGGAGGGCTGCAGCTGGAGGTGACAGAGGTTGTCCCTGGCTCTGGGAAAAGGTGGCTTTGGCTGCAGCAATGAATGCCTCAGAGCCAGGGGAGGAAAACAAAGAGCTGAGGAACAAAAGCAGCCTGAGAGGTCTTCGTGCAGCGCCAGGAGCAGCAGCAGGCACCGCGGCAGCGACCTCAGCCTCTTCCCACTCCTCCTCCTCGGGTGCCTGTGAGGGGAGAGTGAGAGGCACTGTGCTAGGATTTCCTTGCAGGACCTGATTACATTTTCAGCAGGCACGGGGAGCTCATTCTTCTTGCTGACTGCTGCTGGGATAGGAGACTGACAGCTGGACTCCATCACTTGGATTAATGGGTTAAAAGCTGACATCTTTTTAGTATTTCGGACTTTATTTTCTTTCTCAGCCTGACTCTGGTGCTCGGAGTGCTCTGGCCACAATATTCTTTTAAAAGTACACTTGTCAGGGGCCATTTGCTCCCAGCTACCTTGACGGTGACATCGGCGATGGCTGCGGTTTACCTTTTGACCTCCGAGAGGCAGCAGATGGGCCCAGCAATAAATCCCGATTATTAGTGAAGGGGCCAATAGCTCGGGAAGACAGGAATAAAAAGTCAGGCACTTTTACACTGCACCTCTTGTTATCTGCTCTGATAGGGGCTCGTGGGACGTGCCAGGGGCTGCCAGCAGCAGCCAGGGCTGCCTGCAGCCCTCTGCTCCCCGGGCAGGAGGTGCCTGCCCTGCCTCCAGCCTCCTCTGCCTGCCCTCCTGTCTGCCTCCCTCCCTCAGCAGCCCCAAAACTGCCTCCCCACCTTGAGTCATACAATGGGTTGGGTTGGAAGGGACCTTTGAGCAGTGCAGAAGGGAAGGAGCCATGGAGCAGTGCAGAAGGGAAGGAACCATGGAGCAGTGCAGAAGGGAAGGAGCCATGGAGCAGTGCAGAAGGGAACCATGGAGCAGTGCAGAAGGGAAGGAGCCATGGAGCAGTGCAGAAGAGAACCATGGAGCAGTGCAGAAGGGAAGGAGCCATGGAGCAGTGCAGAAGGGAAGCATGGAGCAGTGCAGAAGGGAAGGAAGCATGGAGCAGTGCAGAAGGGAAGCATGGAGCAGTGCAGAAGGGAACCATGGAGCAGTGCAGAAGGGAAGGAGCCATGGAGCAGTGCAGAAGGGAAGGAGCCATGGAGCCGTGCAGAAGGGAAGGAGCCATGGAGCAGTGCAGAAGGGAAGCATGGAGCAGTGCAGAAGGGAAGGAGCCATGGAGCAGTGCAGAAGGGAAGGAGCCATGGAGCAGTGAAGGGAAGGAGCCATGGAGCAGTGCAGAAGAGAAGGAGCCAGTTCCAATCCCCTTCCCATGGGGGAAGCCTCCCACCAGAGCAGGTTGCTTCATCCAACCTGGCCTTGGACACCTTCCACTAAAGACTTTCCTTCTGATCTCTAAGGGCTGGGATCAATTCCCCCTTCCAATGTCCACACACAAAGCACTTTTAGGTAGAAAGGATAAAATCCCCAGCAGGCTGAAGTCAGTGGCAATGAAAAATATCCCATGAATAGTATTAATTTATCTCAGATTGAAAACTATAAAGACAGGTCATGGAATCCTGGAATCATTGAATCTTGGAATCACCTTGGAATCTTGAACCAGAGAACCAAGGCAGCTAAAACTGTATGAATAATGAGGAGTGAAGTTATGATTTTAGGGAGCTCCCTGTGACATCTGCTGGGGTAGGGCCAGAATTTCTCAGCTGCTTTCTAAGCTCTGGATTCATAGAATGGTTTGGGCTGGAAGGGACCACAAAGATCATCCAGCCATGTGCAGGGACACCTCCCACCAGCCCAGGTTGTTCAAGGTCTCACCCAGCCTGGCCTTGAACACCTCCAGGGAGGGCACATCCACAGCCTTCCTGGGCAACCTGTGCCAGTCTCTCCCCACCCTCACTGCCAAGAATTTCTTCCTCATCTCCGGTCTCAATCCCCAAGCTCAAAGCCATTGTCCCTGAAGCCCTTTGGGAACAATCCCTCTGCAGCCTTCTTGCAGCCCCTTTCTGGGAATAAGAGGTCACCCTTAGGTCTGCCTGGAGCCTTCTCTCCTCCAGGCTGAGCACCCCCAGCCTGTCCTCATTGCAGAGCTGCTCCAGCCCCACAAGCATCTCCACAGCCCCCTCCAGACCTGCTCCACCAGTCCCATGCCCTGCCCTGTGCCGACGGCTGCAGAGCTCAGGCTCCAGCTCAGGTCTTGCACTCTCCTGCAGAGGTCAGGAATGACAAGGTTGAAAAGCTCCTAACTGGAGTTCCAGAGAGGGGAACCAGGGCTCTGTAGCTTCCCAGGCTGTTTCTGGCAGGAGTTAAAAACCAGCTCCTCAGTGTGTGAGCAGAATGTTTTTGTCTGCCGTTGCTGGCACCGCTTTGTTTGTTTACTGCTTTCAGCTCATTTTGCAGTTTATAACATGTCAGAATGTTTCCAGGGGTTATAGAATCCATGCTTTGCTTTTCTTGTTTGGGAGGCTTGCACAACCACTGATAATTGCAACATGAGCCCTTGGGTTGTTTCCTTCCTGGTTTGAGTTTTTGGGTTGGGGTTTGGGTTTTTTCCTTTGGTTTTTTTGCCCCCCAATGTTTTGTTTAGTTTGTTGGTTTTTATTTTTCCCCAAAAGGAATTAAAAAAAAAAAAAAAAAAAAAAAAAAAAAAAAAAAAAAGAAAAAGAAAGAAAATAAAATAAAAAGCAACCCCCCTCCCCCCCGCCAAGCCCCCCACACCTGGATGGATTCAACCACCTGGGGGTGGAATTTGTCTGGAGCACACACAGCAGCCACAGACTCTTCCTGTGCACCAGGAGGGTTGCTGTGCCCAGGCTGGCTGAAGGAATGGCTGCTGGAAGGAATGGCTGAAGCAGCTAAGCCATTGCCTGGGGAGCATTTTGTCTGCTGGGAGACAAGTCCAGGGCCTGNGGCCCAGGTCCCTCAGCCTCTCCTCAGCAGGCAGTGCTCAGTCCCCTCAGCATCCTCACAGCCCTCCCTTGGACCCTCTCCAGCAGGTCCCTGTCCCTCTGCAACTGGGGAGCCCCAAACTGAAGGCAGATTCCTGGCTGCATTCCTCCTTTACAGCACAGAGAGAGGGCAAATGGCCTCTGAAATCAACTCTTCTATCACCTCAGTTAACAAGGGTTGTAGCAGTGCTCCTAAACCTACCTGTTTCAGGCCTCCTGACATCTAACCCCAATGCCCCCAGCTTGTCTCCTCCTCTGCAGGCTGCACCCCCCCAGCTCCCTTGGCCTGTGCCCATGGCAGAGGTTCTCCAGCCCCCTGCTCACCTTGGTGGCCTCCTCTGGCCCCTCTCCTGCAGCTCCAGGTCCTTGCTGTGCTGAGGGCCCCACAGCTGGCCCCAGCCCTGCAGCTGAGCTCTGCCCAGAGCAGAGCAAAGGGGCAGGATCTCCTCTCTCCAGCTCTGCCCACACTGCTTTGGGTGCAGCCCAGGCTGCCCTTGGCCTTCTGTGCTGCCAGTGCCCACTGCTGGCTCCTGCCCAGCCTCTCCCTGCCCAGCACCCCCAAGTGCATCTCTGCAGGGCTGCTCTCAGTCTTGTTATCTCCCAGCTGGGACTCACAATCAGGGTTGCCCCAACCCAGGTCTAGGGCTTTGCACTTCAGCTTATTTAAGGTCATGGGGCTCACCTGAGCCCAGTTCTCCAGGCCCTTCTGGAGGGCACCCATCAAACCAGCACACCTCAGGTACTTAGCTCTTTCCAATCCAAAATGCTCCTTGCCAGTGACTGAAAACACAGAGAAGCAGGCTGAGGCAGCTGGGGCTGTGCAGCCTGGAGAAGGCTCCAGGGGGACCTCAGAGCAGCCTGCCAGTGCCTGGGGTAGGCTACAGGACAGCTGGGGAGGGACTTTCCACAAGGGCTGGGAGTGATAGGGTGAGGGACAATGGCTTTGAGCTGGGAGAGGGGAGAGTGAGAGTGGAGGTGAAGAAGAAATTATTTAGAGTGAGGGTGGGGAGAGACTGGCCCAGGCTGCCCAGGGAGGCTGTGAATGTGGCCTCCCTTGAACTGATCACAGCCAGGCTGGATGAGGCATTGAGCAAGCTGAGGCAGTGGGAGGTGTCCCTGCCCGTGGCAGAGGGATTGGAACTGGATGAACTTGAAGGTCCCTTCCAACCCAACCCATTCCATGCTGCTGTGGAAGTGACAGAGAGTGGAAGAAAGGAGGCAGAGCTGTGGCAGCACAGGCCTGTGGGTTGCTCAGCACCTCCTTTCCTGTTTCTGCCAGCAGCACTCCTGTTTTGCCCAGGCAATGGCACTGGGAGCTGCATGTCTACAGGCAAAGGGGAGTTAGAGCTCTGCCCAGGGATTCATGCTCCCAGTGAGAGCCACTCTGCTCGGGGGTGTCCTCTCTGCTGTCTGCCCTTGAGCTCCCCTGACCTCTTCTTCCCTCTGAAAATGAATAATTCATTATCCCAATGGTGCCCACAGGTGCTGCAGTTCTTCTGGAGACTCCACTGCTGCTCAGCTCCCACCCCTGGGTGACTGCAAGGGAAGAGGTTTCTGTTGTGCCCCACACAGCCTTGTCCAGAGGATGCTAAAGAGACCTGGGTAGAACAACTGCTGATGGTCATTGAGCAGGATCCTGAGCTCCAAGCTGCTGCTTTTCTAGACCACATTCAATATCCTGAAAGCTGAAATTCCTCCTGGTAGCCTGACTAAAACCACACAACCACAGAATGGCCCTCAGAGCTCAGCCCCTCCANCCTGGAAGGCCACTCCAAGCTCTCCTGGAAGCCTTCTCCTCTCCAGGCTGCAGAGCCCCAACTCTCTCAGCCTGTCCTCATAAGAAAAAGCCTCATAGGAAAAAGCTTTTCATGGAGAGAGTGGTCAGGGGCTGGCATGAGCTGCCCAGGGAGGTGCTGGATTCACCCACCCTGGATGTGTGTTCAGGGTGGTTTGGATGTGGTGCTTGGGGCTATGGCTTAAGGTGAATCTTGCAGAGCAGGGTTCTTGAGTTGGGCTTGGTGCTCCTGAGGAGCTTTGCCAACCTGGGTGCTGCTGTGAGTCTGTGAGCACCTGCCAGGAGGAGCCACAAATTTCCCTGGCTCGGAAGGCAGCGAAACCTCAGCTGCGTCCGCGGCAGAAGTTTAATTCTCAACTAAAGCCATCCCAGGAAAGCAGGCAAAGAAAAGAAAATCTTCTTTTCAATTTGGTAGGGCTTGGAGAAATATTAATATCTGGGAGAGAGTTGGGATGGGATTCATTTGTGCTGTGGGGATCCAAGGGGTCAGTACATCTGTAAAGACTTATGGTGCTTAAGAGATGATCGTCCAAGACATATGGTTTAATCATGATGTATTTAAGCCTTTTTTTATCTGCTTAAGAATTCAATGGGGGTGGTGGTGTTGGTTTTATTCTTCCTCTCATTTAAGAAACCCTTTGGACACCCAATAAAAAAAAAAAAAAAAGAAAAAAAAAGAAGTATTAATACAGCAAGCAGAGAGTATTAAAAATGAACTGGGAGCAAAAAGCAACAAAACAAAAAAAAAAAAACCCCAAACCCAAGCCTCTAAATTACATAACTGATTGCAACTGTGAGTGAAACAGAGGCTCAAGGATTTCAGGATCCATCTTTGTGTGCCTGCCACCACCCCAGCAGCTGGGATCATAGAATCATAGAATGGGAAGGTTGGAAGGGACCTCAAAGCTCAACCAGTTCCAACCCCCTGCTATAGGCAGGGACACCTCCCACTAGAACAGGTTGCTCAAGGACTCATCCAACCTGGTCCTGAACACCTCCAGGGAGGTTGTGGAGCACAGAATCACCCAATGTGATCAAAGATCCCATTCTGTGCTTCTGTGCTCCACAACCTCCCTGGGCAACCTGTGCCAGTGTCTCACCACCCTCACTGCAAACAACTTCCTCCTAACATCCACTTTCAATCTCCCCTCT
>WBNM01018785.1:6057-33216 GCA_013399055.1 Ramphastos sulfuratus | reverse complement strand
TGTGTTCAGTTTTGGGCTCCCCCTATTCAAGAGAGACAGGGATCTGCTGGAGAGAGTCCAGCAGAGAGCCACAAGGATGACTGGTGAGCAAGACTTAGGCTGGAGAGTTGGGCAGGGAGTTCAACAAGGACAAGGGTAGAGTCTTGCACCTGGGAAAGAACAATCCCATGGACCAGTATAGGCTGCGGACTGACCTGCTAGAGAGTGGTGAAGGGGAAAAGGACCTGGGGGGCCTAGTGGATGGAAGCATGGCCATGAGCCAGCAGTGTGCCCTTGTGGCCAAGAAGGCCAATGCCATCCTGGGGTGTATTAGAGGGGCTGTGGTTAGTAGGTCAGGAGAGGTTCTCCTCTGCCTCTACTCTGCCCTGGTGAGGCCACACCTGGGCCCCTCAGTCCAAGAAGGACCTCAGGGAACTGCTTGATAGAGTCCAATGCAGAGCCACAAAAATGATGGAGTGGAACATCTCTCTTACGAGGAGAGCCTGAGGGAGCTGGGGCTCTCTAGCTTGGAGAGGAGGAGCCTGAGGGGTGACCTCATTCATGTTTATAAAGATGTGAAGGGCAGTGTCAAGAGGACAGAGGCCAGGGTCTGCTTGGTGATGTCCAGTGACAGGACAAAGGGCAATGGGTGGAAGTTGAGGCATAGGAAGTTCCATGGAAACATGAGGAAAAATGTTTTTCACTGTGAGGGTGACAGAACACTGGCACAGACTGCCCAGGGGGGTTGTGGAGTCTCCCTCTCTGGAGACATTTAAAACCCACCTGGACCCGTTCCTGTATGCCCTACTCTAGATGATCCCACCCTGGCAGAGAGATTGGACTGGATGATCTTACGAGGTCCCATCCAACCCCTAATGTTCTGTGATTCTGTGAGTGAGATGTTCTTGCAGTTTCAGCAAACTAGTGTTTGCTTCCATCAAAAATATGCAGCCAGTTCTAGCTGCCATCTCTCCACTACGCTGTGCAATGACTGCTGAAAAAACCTAGTTATTGGCAGCTCCTACATCTGTTAAATCTGACAGAGATGATCACCTTCTCTTTGAACTAGAGAGTGTTGTGTGGATTCCTCTGCCTAACAGCCCCAGAGGTAACTCATAATCCACATCCCAAATATTCTGAAAGAGTTCTCCTCAAAAGTCAGCCAGGACAGGTTGTTATTGTAATGAACAAATATGTCATCTTCTCTGGTTTTTGTTTTTAAAAACATTAGATACAGATCTGACATGGGGACTCTGGATTTAATTTTTGTACTGTCTGGAAAAGCGTTTAGAAGTCTGGACAGGAACAGTTCCATTAAGTAAGAAGAATTAGTACCATTCACAATTATAATCCATTTAATCACAGAATCCATCAGGTTGGAAGGGACCCTCAAAGGTCGTCTTGTCCAACTCGCCAGCATTGAGCAGGGACAGCACCAACTGGCTGCTCAGGGCTCTGTCAAGTTTGACTTTGAATGTCTGCAGGGATGGGGCCTCAACCACATCTCCCTGTTTCAGCTTTTCACCACCCTAATTGTGAAGAGCTTCCTCCTTATGTCCAGCCTAAACATCCCCTGCTCCAGTTTCAAAACCACCCTCCCCTCATCCTGTCGGTACAAGCCCTTCCAAACAGTGCCTCCCCAGCCTTCCTGTGGGTCCCCTTTAGACAGTGAAATGCAGCTATAAGGTCTCCCCTTTTTCTTCTCCAGGCTGTACAACCCCAACTCTCTCAGCCTGTTTTTGTAGGAGAGGTGCTCCAGCCCTCTGATCACCTTATGGTCCTCCTCTGAGTTGATGAAGATTCCAGAGCTGGATGCAGTACTCCAGCTGAGGTCTCAACAGAGCAGAGTGGCAGAATCACTTCTTCTGATCTGTTGGCCACACTTCTTTGATGCAGACCAGGCTGCCATTGGCCTTCTGGGCTGCAACTGTGCACTGTAGGCTACGGTGCAGCTTTCCACCAACCACCTCAAGTCCCCTTCTGCAGGGACTTACCTTTGTTGCCTGCATCTTCTATAATTTGGTAAACCAGCTTCTCTTGATTGTCAGAGCCTTTCATTTTACTATAAAATAAGAGAAATCAGGATTTGTTTGAAACTGAAAACAAGTGCCATGAAAAAAACCCACAACAATGCATGAAGGAAAATGAACATCACATAAGAAGGCAGCCATTGGCAAATACACTATAAAGAATCATAGCATGATGGGGCTTGGGAAGGAGCAGGCCCAGGCAAAGGCATATAGAAACATAGCATGATGGGGCTTGGGAAGGAGCAGGCCCAGGCAAAGGCCCAGGCAAAATTACATCCAGACTGAGATGTTCCATCACCTTCCCAGGGATGGAGGTGTCTGGCTGGCCTGTAGTTTCCTGGGTCCCCCTTCTTGCCCTTTTTGAAGAGTTGAGTGACAATGGCTTTGCTCCAATCCTCAGGCACTTCTCCTTTTCTCCATGACCTTTAAAAAATGATGAAGCCCATAGATTTTTGGTTATCCAGCTTGCCTAGGTGATCTCTAACCCCATCCTCCTTGACTAAGGGAGAGTATTCCTTCCTCTAGACTCTCTTTTACCTCCAGGTAGTGAGGGACAGTCTTAGCAGAAAAGACATGATAATAAACCTCTCTGGATGTAACCAAGCTTGCCAGCAAGAAGCCACAGTGAAGAAAAAAGAGCATGGTATGAAAGAGAAGAAAAGAATCAGGACTAGCTCCACTTGTCATAACAGTGCCCCCTCCTTGGAAGTGCTCAACGCCAGGCTGGACAGGGCCTTGAGCAACCTGGTCTAGTGCAAGGTGTCCCTGGGCATGATGGGGGGTTAGAACTAGACAATCTTTAAAGGGCCTAACTCAAACCATTCTATAACACTGTGCTGGTTCGAGGCTAATTGAAATATTTTAGTGAGAGAAATTAGACCATTTGTTGTGAAAAGAAAATAATAATGAAGTCCATATCATTCATTGGTGTGCTGAGAGGGATAAAAAGACAAAATGTCAACAATTTTTCCTAGAGCAGAGTTCCTCCAGCCAACACGAGTCTTACCTTGCATTTTGAGATTCTTTGATTCTATAAAGGAGGCCTGCATTGCTCCTGAGAAGATCCAATTGCCCCTAGGAGAGATAAGCACAATAAATTTACTTTCTTTCAAATAGCTTGTTTAAAGACTGTGGCAAAAATCTTCTAATATCTAATCTTCTAAGTAAACCCCTTATTTCAGGCCAACTGAACACAGAAAAAGGAAAAGCAACATTTCTAACTGAATACAGAAATAGGAAAACTAGCATTTCTAGCTGAATATAGGAAAAAGAAAACTAACATTTCTAACCACTGGAAACAAAGACACCCTGGAGGATATTTCTTCCCTACAAGTACAGTAATACCCTTCAGGGTATTTTTTTCCCCTGACAAGTGTCCAGTTAGCATTGGTTTCAGAAATAGGAAATACACTTCCCAACCCTTCCCACAATACCTCTGCACTTCTAATATTTCTCCTAACTTTCACACTGCATGAGGGACATGAAGTTCTTGGATACTTTGCTCTCACTTTCCCCTAAAAGGCTCATTTGCATGGCTGCCCAGAAATTGCACCAGAGCTCCACTGCACGAGCTTTGAATGATTTTGGATAATTACCTTAGATAAATTAATACACAGGGAAAACAAAAGCAAAGAACTCTGGACATACCATGAAAACCCCAAACATGACACTTCTCAGTGGAAGCTTCTTCAGCTAGAAACCCACAGGGATAAACACACTCAAGTAAACTTTGTCTTACAGAATGGAAAGAGTAAGCTGGGTTATGTTTTAACTGGCTTTGGCAATCATCAGTGCTTACAGCAACCAAAAGTAAGTTACGGTACCTGTAGGTTATATCAAATGCTACTAAATCCAAAAGCATTCATTTGCTAGCCCTTCCCAACAGGTTGCTACTGTGTGAGTGTACACAGAGTGCTCCAGCTGGCTGAAATACGGTGAGGAAGGTGGGACCACCATACCATGGAGAGCAGCCTGTTGATCGCCACGGCTCGCTGCTGGGCTTCCATGTGAGGCATATCATTTTGAATCACCTGGTCTGTGATGCCATGAGGGAACTGGTGGCACAGCTCAATAATCCTGGGGGAGGAGAAAATAAGATTTTAAAATCACATGTCATGGCGGCCAAAGCCAAATCCAAACAGTACTAGCAGCAGAATGGAAGAGAGGGAAAAGAGCAAGCTCAGAGGAAAAGTACCCAACTTGCTTCATGGGTCATATCTGTTGAGAGAAGTGAGCATCTGCTCCCTGTGCTGACAAATATGCTCCTACAAACTGCCTCCTTTTCTGACAACACTGAACGTGCTACCCCATTTTACTTTGATGTTGTCTTCATTGTTAGCAACAGATTTAGAGCTCCCTGTACAGAAGTTTCTGATGGCAAGGAATTGTTTGACAGGCAGAGAATGCAAATCCTGATGAAACATCTCAGGAGAGAAAAATTACTTTGGTCAGAAAAGCCACAATTTGCCTTTCCAGGAGCAGAAAATCACCTGTAGAGTTAAAGGTAACCTGACCCCATCCCTCATTGCACCTAGAATCATAGAATTGTTTTCCTTGAAAAGATCTCTAAGATCATGGAGTGCAAACGTCAGCCTAAGACCACCATGGCCTTTCAACCATGCCTCAGAGTGCCATGTCCACGTTCCTTGAACGCCTCCAAGGATGGCGACTCCACCACCTCCCTGGACAACCTGTTCCAATGCACCTCCCATTCCCAGCACAAAACACAAACTGTCCCCAACAACAACAAACCTCTCCTTCAGGGCCTGTCTCCCGACAGCCACCCTGGCCTGCACCAACTCTCTAGCAACGCAGCTGTCGCGTTCCTCACCGCTCGGGACACTTCCCTTACCTCCCTGCCAACTCCCAGACTCCCCCGGCGCCTCCTACCCTCCTTCTTCCGGCCGCCACGGCCCTCCCCACCCAACAGCCCCCCACCTCAACAGACACAAGGCCGCCCCGCACCTGCTCTCTATGTCCATGAGGTCGGGAGCCTCCGGCTTCACCTTCACCTCCGCCATGACGCCGGCAGCCGCGCACCGTCAGTCTGCTCCCGGCGCGGAAAGATGTCGTCTGAGGCGCGCTGAAATGGGCGGGGCCAGTTGCTACGCAATGGGACGCGGACTAATGGGCGGGCCGGGGACCGGGGAAGGATCGAGCGCGGGGGAGCAGGATCGAGCGGGGCGGGCCGCGGCCTGCACCGGGGAGCGAGTTGGGTGGGCAGGGCCGCGGGCTGGCAGCGGGTGAGGTGAGCAGGGCTCTATAGAAGGGATACAGTGGGGAGGGCAGGGCTGTGGGGTGGAATCGAGTGGGGTGCGCAAGGGCCTCAGGGGCAGAGATGGAGTGGGGAGGGTGGGGCTGGGAGCGAGTGAGGTGAGCAAAGCTCTATATCAGGGATCCAGTGGGAAGGACAGGGATTGGGTGGGGACAGCAGGGCTGTGGGTTGGGATCGAGTGGGGTGATCAAGGCCATGGAGCAAAGTGGGAACCAAGTAGGTTGGGCATGGGCCTCAGTAGAAGGGATCGAGTGGAGTGGGCAGGGCTGTGCAGCAGGATCGAGAAGGGTGACGGGGGCTGTCCAGCAGCAATGGCACGGTTGGGCTGTGACATAAAGTGATCTGTCAGGGCAAGGGTAGGCAGGACAAAGCCTATTCTAGGGCAGAGTCCAAGCACACTGGGGACACTGGTAGGGCAAATTGTGTCCCTCCAGGGATGGGCTCTCTGAAGGCTGAAATGGGTGTTGTGCTGTTGGTCCAGGGGTGCCAAGAATGGGCGGGTCTTTAAGGAAAGCCATTCTCTGTGCCCTTCTGTCAGGTAAAAGACTCTCTCCCGTGCAGAGCAGGAGACGCTGGCTGAGAACTGTCCACGCTACCAAACTGCTCTTGCAGGCAGCCAAGGAGATTGCAGCTGCAGGCAGCCCTGTGGCCAGCAGGTTGAGGGAGGTTCTCTTCCTGGTCTACTCTGCCCTAGGGAGGCTTTATCTGGAATACTGTTTCCACTTCTGGGCTCCCCAGTTCAGGAGGGATGGGGAACTACTAGAAAGAGCCCATCAGAGACCCGTGAAGATGCCGAGGGGCCTGGAGCATCTCTCTTACTAGGGAATGCTGAGAAACCTGGGGCTGCTAAGCCTGGAGAAGAGCAGAACAGAGGAGATCCTATCAATGCTGATCGATAGCTAAAGAGCATGGCTCAAGAGGATTTGGGGCTGGACTACAGGTCCAAGGGGCAATAGGCACAAACTGGAACACAGGAAGTTTCATTTAAACATGGGGGGAAAAAATTCTTTGGAGGTGTTGGAGCACTGGAACAGGCTGCCCAGAGAAGTTGTGGAGTCTCTTTCTCTGGAGACTCTCAAAACCCTGTTCCCTGCAACCTACTCTGAGTGACCCTGCTCTATCTAGTAGGGGAGGTGGAATTGATGATCTCCAGAGGTCTCTTCCAACATCTGCCATTCTGTGCTACCTCAGCGTGGCCCCAGCAAGAGCATGGCCTAACAAACACCTCCCCCTGTGAATCATTACTGCCTGCTTTGATGAGCAGTGCAAGAGGCAGTTCTGGAGGATTGAAGGCTTGGTTATGAAACCAACTCCTTCTAGTGCAGACATGTTTCCTGGCCCTGAGTATCAATCCTCAAGATCTGTAGTGTGTGTTGCATTGTAAAATGCTATCATATCCAGATGCAATTTTTCATTCTTGAGTTGTGTGAGATGATAATGACTATGTAAATCATGGTAAGTCATGCTTGGCTCCTGCTTTGTAGAGAGTTCTTAACACATAAGATAGCTGAGATAAGCTTCAACAAGAGCTGTCTTGCTTTAGTCCTTTTCCGGACATCTTGTGGCCACAATGAAACAAGAGGCTGGTTCCACATCTGCCATGCTATCACTCACTCCTGTCATTTATTGCTGATGATGTTAAATCGGTTCAATTTGAATCAGTGGCAATCAGAATAGAGCAGAGGAGGCTGAAGGGAACTGAAAGTGATGGAGCATGTCTCAGGCTTTGCTCACAGTTCTGAAACAGGAGAACAAGGTGGAGGTGTGATGGTCATTAGGATCTTGCTCATGCAAAGAGATCTGATAGCTTAAAGAATACAGCGTTCACATGTTTAAGAAAAGACATGGGTGTACTGGTTGAGAGCTGGCTGAACATGAGCCAGTGTGTGCCCAGATGGCCAAGAAAGCCTCAGCATGCTGGCCTGGATCAGGAATTGTGTGGCTGGCAGGACCAAGTAAGGGATTGTCCTCCTGTACTCAGCACTGGTATGGCCGCACCTTGAGTCTTGGATTCAGTTTTGGGGCCCTTACTCCAAGAAGGACATTGATGTCCTGGAGCATGTCCAGAGGAGGGTTACAAAGCTGGTGACAGGTCTGGAGAACAGGTCTGGTGAGGAGTAGCTGAGGGAACTGGCATTGTTTAGTCTGGAGTAGAGGAGGCTGAGAGGAAACTTCATTACTCATTGCTCTCTACAACTCCCTTCTTCACTGAAACAGTTCTCAAGCAGTGGAATAGGCTCCCCAGGGAGGTGGTTGAATCCCCATCCCTAGAGATGTCTCAATGACACAGAGGTATGGTGCTGAGGAATATGATTTAGCACCAGTCCTGGTAGAGTTAGAGAATGGTTGGACTTGACAGTCTTGAAGGTCTTTTACAAATGAAAGAATTCTACAATTTTATAATTAAGTGAAGGGAAGTTCTTTGATGGAAAGACCACATTGCTCAATGCATTCTTCTGCTGAGAAAAAGTATTATCTGCCTTTTTGTTTTCCAGAGGTCAGTGCTGAGTAAAATGACAGCTGGCTCCGTCTCTGTTCCTCAGGTCATACCACTTCGCATCCCTCTCCCAGGGAAGGCTAAATGTGAAATAGACACCAATACCTTCATAGAAATTAAGTCAGGTATGAATAAGAGCTTTGGCTCTATATAAACCCTTTTCTTACCTGTTCACTTGAAACTTTTTGCCTCTATGCTTTTGTTTCCATCTAATTATGTTTTTTAGGGGTGCCCATTTGATTAAGGAACTTATAAAATCAGCCATGTTTTGAAACACTGAATATACTTGCCCTTATTTTTCTGCTTTCAAATGCTATTGCTGACACTATTACTGACACATGATTTATTTCATATAGTGTCAGCAGCCTTAATGATTCCATAATCAAGCTCTTTAAGCTGTTGCATTTTGCTTTGGGTTGTGCTTGAAAGTAGCTCATCCCAAAGTTTTTCCTTAGTTTTTGACACCTCACCTTTCACCATGGAAGACGAAAATAACCTTTGCTGTCATCAGAAGCAACTACCTGCTGCAACGTTTTCATGCAAAGCCACTTCATAGCTATGTTAAGAAAGGAAATATTGCTTAGTCTGAAATTGTGTTCCTTGTAGAAGTAATTTTTCATGGGAGGCACTGTTTTGCTGTCAATATTCAATCATTACTGGAGCTGCTTTATGTGGGGAAAAAATCAAAATATCTGCTGGAAGTGGGTAGATTCAGATTGGATGTTACGAAAAATTTCTTCACCATGAGACACTGGAACAGGTTGCTCAGGGGGGTGGTGGAAACCCCATCCCTGGAGGTGTTTAAAGCCAGGCTGGATGGGGCTCTGAGCAACCTGATCTAGTGAGGTGTGCCTGCCCATGGCAGGGGGGTTGGAACTAGATGATCCTTGAGGTCCCTTCCAGCCCTGACAGTTGTATGATTCTATGACTACTTGGAGGCATATAGGTTGTCTTTCACATATTGTATACAGTTTGGCTAATTGCTTTCTCTGTGTCTTTCAGATACACCTGAAGTCTCTATTTATTATACTTTAGATGGAAGTAAGCCAGAACTCATCAGGAAACCTGGCTATGGAGAGCATAACACTTTTAAGTATAAAGGTCCTATCATATTACCAGTTGGGAAAATAATGGTCAAGGCACTGGCAGTTACAAAGTAAGTATCCTGGGTTATTTTAGTTATATTTTCAATCACAACAACCCCATGAATGCTCCAGGCTTGGGGAAGAGTGGCTGGAGAGATGCTGAGCAAAGAAAGACATAGGGGTGTTGGTCTACAACCAGCTGAACATCAGCCAGCCTGTTGCCAAGAAGGCCAACAGCATTCTGGCCTGGATCAGCAATAATGTGGCCAGAAGGATCAGGGAAGGGATTGTCTCCCTGTACTCAGCACTGGTGAGAACAAAAGTCAAGTCCTGGGTTCAGTTTGGGGGGACCTCATTACAAGAAAGACATTGAGGTGCTAGAGTGGGTCTGGAGAAGGGCAATAAAGGTGGTGTGAAGGATCTGGAGAACAGGTCTGGTGAGGAGTAGCTGAGGGAATTGAGGTTGTTTAGTTTGGAGGAGGCTGAGAAGAGATCTCATTGCTCTCTACAGCTCTCTGAAAAGAAGTTAGAGCCAGGTTTTGGTGTTTTGTCCTTAGGAACAAGTGATAGGATGAGAAAAAATGGCCTGAAGTTGCATGAGGGGAGGCTTAGTTTGGAGATTAGAAGAAGCTTCTTGACTGAAAGGGTTCTCAAAGAGTGGAACAAGCTCCTTGAAGAAGTGGTTCAATTCCCATCCCTGGAGGTGTTGAAAAGACACAGATGTGGTGCTGATGAACATGATTTTCCATAAGACTCTCTCCTCCTTCTTCTTCTCCCTCTGGGAGTTGTTCAGCCTGGAGAAGAGAAAACTCCAGGGGGACCTTATAGCTGCCTTCCAGTACCTTAAGAGATCCTACAGGAAGGCTGGAGAGGGACTTTTCATAAGGGTGTTGAGCAATAGGAGAACAGGGAATGATTTTAAGCTGAGAGAGGAGGTTTAGACTGGATCTTAGGAACAAGTTCTTCAGTACAAAGGTGGTGAGACACTGGAACAGATTGCCCAGGAGGCTGTGGATGTCCCCTTCCTGGAGGTGTTTAGGGGCAGGTTGGATGAGGCCTTGAGCAACCTGGTCTAGTGCCCATGGCAGGGGGACCTGGAACTAGATGATCTTTAAGTTCCCTTCCAACCCAAACCATTCTGTGATGCTGTGATTTTATTGATAACTTCTTATCATGTACACTTTAAACTTAATAAAAACACAACCCAAAAACGACCCAAAACAAAAAAAGCAAACTGCATAACCTCCTAACCCTCTCCTAAAAAAAAAAAAACCAAAAGAAAAACCAAAACCAGGAGTTCCTGAGAGTATTTCCCAGGATTTATACTTACAACTTGAAAAAAAGGATTTTAAGCTTCAAAGAGATGTTCTAGCAGACGAGCCATGTTCACCAGTGAGTTCCTTGCTGCTGTACATGGGTTTGTGCCCTGTTTATAGCTTTGTGCCCTGTTTATAGCTTTGTGAACATTGCTTTTCAGGGACTACAGAAAGAGCACAGTTGTAACAAAGGTGTTTCTGGTAGCATACAAGCAACCAAACATCCTTTGCTCTGTTGAAGATAGTGACAAGAATTTCCTAAAAGATGTCGCCGTGCAGGTAAGTTTTAGTGATCATAACTCCTGATGTGAACATAAAACATTGTAGATATTACTTAAAGATGAAACTTTGACTGCTTAGACTTTTTTATGTTCTCTGTCTGCCTGTCTTTGCTGCCTTGGTCCTTTTTGTAGTATGAAAACTTCAGGGGACTCATACTGTTTTTTCCTATTTTTCACTGGTCTTTTATAATAGGATGTGGCCAGAGTTACAGATGTGGGCATTCCTGCAGGGCTCTGATGTCATTGGCACTGCTGAAACAGGGTGGGATGGCTCCTGTGACTGGAGTGTGGCATTAGATGGGTGCAAGCCCTTTAGGAAAGACAGGCAGGGGAGAGAGGGAGGGTGTGTGGCCCTCTACAGCAAAGACCAACTGGAGTCCATGGAGCTCCAGCTGGGGATAGAAGAGGAGGTGGCAGAGAGCTTATGGGTGAGAATTAAAGGGAAGGCAAGGGAAAATGGTATCATAGTGGGGGTCTGCTACAGGCCATCTGACCAAGAAGACCAAGTGGATGAGGCCCTCTATAAACAGATAGGTGCAGCTTTGCATTCAGAAGCCATTGTCCTCGTGGCAGAGTTCAACCACCCTGATGTCTGTTGGAATGACAACACAGCAGGGTGCCAGCAATCTAAGAGGTTCCTGGAAGCATTGATGGCAGCTTCCTCTTCCAGGTGGTAAAGGAACTCACAAGAAAAGCTGCTATGCTGGGCCTTGAGCAACCTGGTCTAGCAGAAGGTGTGGAACTAGATGATCTTTAAGGTCATCTAGTCATTTTCCAACCCAAATCATTCTATGAATCTATGAATTCAAGTCAAACATTAAAAGAATAAGTTTCTGATTGAAGCTTTTCAAATGCTTGCATGGAAACCTTGTCCTTTTAAAATCATAAGAAACAGATAGAGCAAAAGAGGATCAGAGCAAACCCAAAAACTATGCTGGGAATTAAAGTGGAATTTCTTTCTAGGAGAGGGAAGGTGGAATGTTGACTGCAAAACCAAAAAAGAATCAAGTGAATTTGCAAATCAGGCCTGCCTGGAGTGAAGCACCCCAAGACTTTCAAGGTATAGTATTAGTTCAGAAAACTGAATTAGCCTTCTGTCTTAGCTTACAATAGTGTAAAGTTTTCCTTTTATAGCACTGGTAACATATGGAGAATTTAAAAACCATCTCAGAAGGCAGAGAGTCCTCTGGAAATTCCAATTTCAGTCCCTTAACACTGCTAACAGAGAATAAAAATTACCCTTCACACATTTCACATTAGCTCTTAAACACCTGTTGAAATGTCATTCACGTCTTCAGCATCATAAAAATCATAGAATCATAGAATCAGCCAGGTTGGAAGAGACCTCCAAGATCATCCAGTCCAATCTGTATTTCCCTTTGTGCCAGAACATGCTGCTAAATGGGGGGGACTGCAAAGGGTTTACAGAGTTCTTGACTGGTGTTTGCTTGCAGTACAGCTCCACTATAAATACACAAAGCAGAAATGAAAGGTTAACCCAGATTCTCTCTACAGATAAAGCCTGCTATTCCCTGGTAACAGCAATGGCACTGACTCAAGAGCAGGGAATTATATTAGTGGTTGCAAATTAATTTACTCGTAGATGATGGGGCTTTGCTTGCAGGAAGGAATTAAAAAATAAAGAAAAATAAGTAGGAATGAGAGGTTTTTCTGGTTCCATTTCCTGGAAGTCCATGCAGTGCATTTGAATCCAAAATCTGGCTGTCAAATAATTTTTGTTACATATGCTAAGCTATTGGAATGTATGAAGTATGTAATGAAGATGTATGTTAACTGCATGAAATGAATGACAGTATAATAAGAGGATTGTAATTTTAGTCTTGGAAACAGAAAGAAAAATTACTCACAGGTCCCTGCATGGACCAAAACTCCTTGCCAGTCATTTGGAAGCAACAGAGTACAGAGATGGATCCCTCTCAGCACTACCAACAGAGTCATTGCAGGTAAGCAAAGGGGTGTTGAAGACAGCTGTAAAAGGCTGTCATCAGAACTGAGCTCTAAAGACCCACAGAACTTTGTGATCATTCTCATGTAACCTCTCAGAAACTAATGCTTTGGGGTGGTGTTACACAGTACCAATGTAAATCTACACACTGGGATAGGAACGCTGAAAGCAGTACAGGGGTATCGGCTAGGACAAAACCAAGCAAAGCCAGTGGAGGATGTCTGCCTTCCTACCAGTTCCCTCCTATTAGGTTACTCAATCTGCAATTAGCAAACACTTATGGCTATGTGTTGGTAAGCTACAGAGTCAGAGTATCACAGAATGTGAGGGGTTGGAAGGGACTTTCAGAGATCGTCTAGTCCAACCCCCCTGCTGGAGAAGGGTCACCCAGCAGGTTGCACAGGATCACAGCCAGGCAGGTTTTGAAAGTTTCCAGAGAAGATGACTCCACAGTCTTTCTGGGCAGCCTGGTGCAGGGCACCAGCACCCTCAAAGGGAAAAAGTTTTTCCTTAGGTTTAAGTGAGACCTCCTGTGTTCTGGTTTGTACCCACTGCCCCTTGTCCTGTCACTGGACACCACTGAAAAGAGCCCAGCCCCATCTTCTTGGCCTCCACCCTTTAGATATTGATAAGCATTGATGAGACCACCTCTCAGTCTTCTCCAGGCTAAATAGCTACAGGTCTTTCAGCCTCCCCTTGTAAGGCAGATGCTCCAGTCCTCTTAGTGTGCTCATGGCCTTCCATTGGACTCTTTTCTTCTGAACTGGGGAGCCCAGAACTGGACACAGTACTCCAGGTGTGGCCTCACCAAGGCAGAGTGAAGAGAGCCTTGTGCTGGCAACACTTTCCTTAATGCACACCAGAATACCCTTAGTCTTCCTGGTCACCAGGGCATGTTAGTGGCTCAAGCTGATATTTAGAACTTAATATTCATTTTTTAAAACCTAATATTCATTATTCATTAATTGAAAGTAAATAGTGAGACATTGATTTAGTTTTCTTGGAAGAGGCTCATATTCTTAATGCAGCTAATGTCACTATCCCTGGAGGTGTTCAAGAAACATTTGGAAATGGCCCTTTGGGACATGGTTTAATGGCCATGGTGGTGTTACATTGACAGTGGGACTCAGTGATCTTGGAGATCTTTTCCAACTGAAACAATTCTATGAGTTTTGTGATTCTATAATGGAAGAATTAAGTGATTACATTATATATTCCTTAAAGCAACACATTCCAGTGAGGATTGTCTCAAATAACATCTGTAGCTGATTTTCATATAAACCCATAGAGTGGTTTGGGTTGGAAAGTACCTTTAAGGCTTATCATCATTTCATCCTGTTACAGCGAGCAGAAAGATTTTTGACTAGATCAAGTAGCTCAGGGACCTGTCCAACCTGACCTGGAATGTTTCCAGGGATGAGGCTTCTAACTCTGTCTCTGAGCAACCTGGCCCAGTGTTTCAACCATTCTCACAGTAAAAAAAAAATTGCTACTCTCCCATGCATTTTGCAAATACTCACTTAATTTGGGCTAAAGAATTACCTTTATTTTAGTTTGCCAGTTCTTCTGCCGTGACTAATCGGAGAAGTTTAGCAAGCACACAGGTGTCAAGGATCCAGAGGGAAACAGATTTCCTCAGGTAAGTGACTTCTTTGAACATATTTGTCCTTGGGAAATACCTGAACAATTGCCTTTTGTAACTGAGTTGATAATGCTGTGGGGCTCTGTAAAAATGACAAAAGCAAAGACACACGCTGGTTTGTGTCTGAGATGATGATCTACGTAGGGCTTTGAAAATTTTCTTGTGGATAGTTTGACTTCCATTTCACCATACAAAGTTTTCAACTATCTTATCATCCTTAAAAAAAATAAAAATCCTAATAGCTGTAAGATCAGAGGGAAATCTGTCATTTCAAATTAGAGTACAGCCCTTACTGCTGTGGGTGAAACCTGCTCCCTAGAGTAGTCTCACAAAATGATTATCAGTATTGAAAGCATTGATGTGTTCTCCAGCAGTGGTTTCCCATGTTGCAGAAGTAAGGCCTGATACAGATTGTGTGTCAGAAGACTCACATGGTGAGACAGAAAGTATGAAAATCCATAGCAGCCAGAGAGTTTTCTACCTGGCAAAGCTGTTAAGAGTTCAGAATCTCCTGGATGCTAGGGCACAGTCCGGTGTGCCATCACAGCTTCGAAACCCAAAATGAGAAATCAGTGCCCTAAGTCCTGCCTCAGTAAGGCCCAGATTGTTATTGTGCAGCAGTGCAAAAGCAAAACAAGCTCAGCCAGCCTGCTCTTCTTTTCAGATGTCCACACTGTTCTGCACCTCGCCTGTCTGACCCCCTGGCTCACTTCTGTCAGGAATGTGGATTTCCTATCCCACCTGTGCCAGTGCGTCGCTTTCCGTCCCCTGAAAGAGCACAGGTCAGCAAAACATCATAACACTCAACAGATCATCTTTGGAGAAACTAACTTCCTTAGCTAATTATGCACTGAATGCTGGCAAACCCATGATTTAATCATACTTCCATTTTGGAAGTTCTGTTCCGATTGTTTTCAATCATAACATTGTTTCAGTTAGAAGACCTTTAAGATCATCAAGTCCAATCATTCTCTAACTCTACCAGGTGTGGTGCTAAAACCCACATCCCCCAGCACCACATCTCTGTGTTATCGAGACACCTCCAGGGATGAGGACTCAATCACCTCCCTGGGAACCTTTTCAACGAAGAAGTTTCTTCTAACACCCTGTATCAAGAAATGTTGCCAAATTCAGCTTTCCCCTCTTTCTGCAACAACAAGCACCGCATCTTCAGGACCTGCATGTGCATCCTACTCCACCTCTTTAGATTGGGTCCATAATTAGGAGGATTTCAACTACCTGTATGTTTAATTTTCATTTTACCAAAAACTAACATAGCACCTGTCTGGCATGTTTGAGTAGTCAGTGAAGCATTCTCTTTCCAATTGTCTTCACATTTGCTCAACAGCTTTTGATCTTTAAAGATCAACATCAGCATTTCTTGCTGTCAATTGCTGTGTTTCTGGTGACATCCCTGCTGATGGAGAATCTAACCAGGAGAATATCAAATATCTCATGATAACCTTAATGACCTCATTATGATCCTTAACATGCTGCAATGTGACTTTTTCTTCAGATGGCACCGTGTCTTGAATGCAAACATCTCGTGCCAACGAATACGCCCACTTGCATTGTATGTGAGTCACCAAAAGCTCCACAGCTGCAGCCCCCAACCAACAGCTGCATAAAGGTAATAGAGAAGAAATACAACAAAGTATCTGTTTGCCTTCTGGTGTGCTGCCTTCTAGCAGATGGCTTCATTGCAAATATTCTGATCCAGCTTGGGTTTGTATCACAGAATCACAGAACTTGTAGGGGTTGGAAGTGACCTTTGGAGATCATTGAGTCCAACCCCCCTGCCCAAGCAGGATCACCTAGGGCAGGTCACACAGGAAAGCATCCAAAGAGATCTTGAAGGTCTTCAGAGAAGGAGACTCCACACCCTCTCTGGGCAGCCTGCTCCAGTGTTCCACCACCCTTACAGTGATGAAGTTTTTCCTCATGCTGAGGTGGAACTTTCTGTGCTCTGGTTTGTATCCATTGCCCCTTGTCCTGTCACTGCACACCGTTCAAAAGAGACTGACACCTTCCTCTTGACATCTACCCTTTAGATATTTATTAACGTTAATAAGACCTCCTTTCAGTCTCTTTTCCAGAGTAAACAGCCCCAGGTCTCTCAGCCTTTCCTCATCAGACAGATGGTCCAGTCTCTTTGTCATCTTCATAGCCATAGCCTCTCTTGGACATTGTCTTGAACTCCCTCTTGAACTTGGGGGCAGAGAACTGGACACAATCATAGTCATTACAGAATCACCAGTCAGGGGCTGGAAGGGACCTTGAAAGATTATCCAGTCCAACCCCCCGGCAGAGCAGGAGCACCTACACCAGATCACACAGGAATGCATCCAGACAAGTTTTCTTAGGAGAAATGGGATCCATCTCACAGGGCAAAGGCATCTTTGCGAGCAGGAGCTAGTGAGAGGGGTTTTAAATAAGAAACAAGGAAGGAGGGAGGGTTACTGGCAGCCCTGGCAGCAATGGACAGGGCTGACAAGCAAAGTGTGATGTGGACAAAGGGAACACTTAACAAAAGAGGGCTTAGGTACAGTTGCCTCAAGTGTTTGTTTGTAAGCAAGGAAGTGCCTATAAGGCATCATGGTGGGGCAACCATTTTTCTGTGAAGTGAGCATGCTGAGCTTCCTCTCTGAAATGCCTGTACACAAGCAGTATGGGGAATGAACTCCAGGAGTTGGAGATATGTGTGCAGTTGCAGGGCCGTGATCTTGATGGGACCACAGAGATGTGGAGAATGGCTCACCTGACTGTATGGTGTCTGCTCTAGACCACTGACCAGTAAGAACCAGTGGATGAAGCCTTCTGCAAACAGCTAGAAGTAGGCTCATATTTGCAGGTCCGGGTCCTCATGGGGGACTTAAAGCACTCCCATATCTGCTGGAGGAACAATGTGGCAGGGCATAAAAAAAATCCAGAGGTTCCTGGAAGAGACTGATGACTACTGCTTGATTCAAGTGAAGAAGGGTGCTCTGCCGAGTCTTATACTTCTAGAGAAGGAAAAGCTTCTCAGGCCTTTGAAGGTCAAGGACAGCCTTGGCTGCCAGTGACCATGAGATGATGGAATTCAGGACCCTGAAAGGAAGAGCATGAGTAAAGTGCAGGGTCACAGCCCCTGACTCTAGGAGAGCACACTCTGACATTTTTGGGGATCTGCTCCAAAAAAATTGAATGATATGCTGGGCTGCATTTAAGAAGTGTGGTGCCAGCAGGTGTCCTTCCTCTATACTCAGCACTAGTGATGCTGTACCTGGAGTACAGTGTCCAGTTGTGGGCTCTCAGGTACGAGAGAGATGTGGACATACTAGAGAAAGAAGCATGATGATGAGTAAGGGAGTATGTGGAGGAAAGACTGAGAGAGCTGAGAACGTTTAGGGAAGGGAAAAGATGACTTGGGGGAATCTCATCAATATAAATGAGTATCTGAAGAGAGGGTGTAAAGAAGACAGAGTCAGGCTCTTTTCAGTGGTGCCCAGTAATGGGACCAGAGGCAATGGGCACAAACTGAAATACAGGAGGTTCCCTCTAGATATCATAAAGGAAACACTTTTTCACTATGAGGGTGACTAAGCACTGGCATGGGTTACCTAGAGAGGTTGTGGAGTCTCCATCCTTGAAGATATGGTCCTGGGTAACCTGCTCTGGGTATCAGGGTGGGGTTGTACCTCCAGAGGTCCCTCGCAATCTCAACCATTCTGTGGTTCTGTGATAATTGAAAGGAAATATTTTTGGAAAGCAAAGGATGCTGAAAGGAAGATACTGACTGAAGACTATCAGATGATAAAGGACATCCATAATCTGAAGCCAGTCATCAGCTTGATGTCAGATTAGACATTGGCCACAGTTTCATGTTTTATGCAACCTTCATGTTGGTGCAAAGACAAACATGGACTCATTGGTGGCAGCAATCAAAATTCTAGACTCACTACTCTGGTGGAAATTCACTTCTTGATAGTGACTGTGCCAAGTAATTTTAGTGGACTTCCATGGAATATAACAACAACATCAGTAATTAATAATAATAGCAAATAAATATTTTCCTTGCAGATACTGGAGTATTTGTTTTCTATGAGTGCAGTGCCTAAGTAAACTGACATTAAGCCATATAAAAGATCTGGAGGTACTGATGCTCTGTCTCCTGAGGGAACTGTGCCACACTTTAAAAACAGATTGTCAGCAAAATGTGTACATTTGTGATGACCAGGCAATATGGCCCAACCAGAGCCTGAAGCCCACAGCACAGACTTGAAGGATGTCTTCTATCTGCAGGGCTGAATAACCACAGCACTTTGTAACATCAAGAGCTCTTCCTCTTGTTTACAGTTTTCAAATACCATGTGAAATATATTCTTTCTCTCTTTAAGGGTAAAGTAATTTGTCAGGTGTGTGGCACAGGAAATCCTCTTCACCACAGACACTGTGTGACTTGTGAAAGCAAACTGCCTGAACTACAGATGGTAAGGCTTCTTGCATCAGTGACACTAGGGTTAATCAAATCAAATCATATACTTTTTCTTTGGAAAACTACACTCAGATCCCTATGTGCCTATTTTACAAAAGTAGAGAATCCTTCCTTCCTGTCATATTCAAGCCCAATACTCCCACAGATGCTCCATATCCAACTAAACATTAAGTGTTTCATATACCTTTAAGTTTCTCCTGTGGAGATAAAGATTGCAAATACCATCGTGAAAGCTTGGGAGGCTCTTAGAAAGCAACAAGCCTTGGCTCCAGGGAAGCCTTCTTTGTGGTTCAGATTGTTTTCAGTTGCAATAGAAGACTTAAGTATGTACATCAGGAAGATCACTCTCGCTGATTTGATATTTTGTAAAAGTAAAACATTCTTTGACATGCTTTTTCTTATCTCCATTTGCTGCTTTCCCTGCAAGCATACAGCTACTATGGTTGTATTTGGCTGTGACTCTGCACAGAGGTGAGAAAAGCAACAGTGCACATCCTCCCCCTAAAATCACTGTTTCAACTCCACATTTAGCTTGCTCACTTGATTCCTTAGATGAATTTTACTTCCACCTCTGCAAAGTCTTGACAAATACAGAAATGAGAGAAGATGGTTGATTTGCAAGTTGAAATCTTCTTATTACAATAGCAACAGCCTGAGCTTTAAAAGCTGCTAGAGGCAGAGTTCTCTTGTATAGAATCAGAATTGTTTTGGCTGGAAAAGACCTCTGAGATCATGGAGTCCACCCATCAACCACCATGGCTGTTAAACTGTGTCTCCAAAGTACCATGTAGCCACTGAGGTGTCATTTCAAAGTGAATTTCAGTAGGAATCTCTACTTAGCTACCACAAATGTACATTTAGCTACCTCACTAAATGTAGATATGAACAGGTGGCTGCACATACCGATCCACAGGCATGGATGGTGAGACCTCTGCTATCTAAGAGAGAAAGTTAAATGTTTACAAAGGATTATTAATAATAAGAATCAATTGTACTAATTAGTCATTTGTTGTGGTTAGTTAGTAGTTATTTAGTGGTAATTCCTGAATAATTAATAATTAGTACCAATACTGATATTACTGTGAATGGCTATTAAATAATTTAGATTTAGGACATACTTTGACTTGTGTTCTTGTAAATGTTCTCATCCAAATGAACTCTCACATTACATCATTCAAATTGCAACACAGGCAGAAGTTAAAACAGGGCTGTTTGGTGTTTGCTTGCTGCTGTCTTGTCTGTGATCAAAAGAATTTTCCTCAGCTTCTCTTCCCTACCCATATTCCTGACTTGCACAGAAAAGAAACTGCATAAGCCTTAAGGCAAAACCTATCAAATTATTTGTCCCAACAAGATCTTTTTGTCCTAAGTAACTCAACCTCCAGACATGTCAGCTGCAAAATCTGTTTTCTTTCACATGGCTAAGTTAATTGTAGTAGGAAAGCTAGGTAATGTACAACTTATGTGAGCTAAAAGGGGATTAAAAATATTTGTCTGGCAAACACAAAGCCAAGAGAAAACTCATAGTCTGAACATACTTTGCCTGCCATGCTACAACAACAATAACAACAAAGCTGTTGTGTGTTGGATTTGAAAATAAAAATCCATCAGCAGAGAAACCTTCCTTTGAATATCATAAAGATGTGAGCTGTATTAATAAGTACTCAGCACAGAAAGGACACCATTGATAAGGAAATATATATATTTTTTGGCACTAATTCTGAAAAAAAAGTTAAATTAAGTAATGTCACATTTTAATGTGGTTTCATAATGAAACAAACAAAAAAACCCAAACCTCAAAACCATTAGATCTGTTTCAGTCTATTGCTTATTCTAAGCCAAAATAATTCTTTTTGGTTGAATATTATTTTATGTTTAAATAAAAAGTAGCTTGCTTTCCTCTTTCCCCTTGTGAACTTCCTCTTCATGAGAAGTATTTTCTCCCTAATGCTTGTTTTGTTTCATCAGCCAGTGTTTGGAGGAGACACTCCACCACCTTACCATGGCCAGCAAAAGAAGACAGTTTCATGCTCCAAATGCCATCGTGCTAACCAGTGTGATGCTCGCTTCTGTGACTGGTGTGGAGCCAAGGTGTGTGCCCTCAGTGTTTCACAGAATCATAGAATGGTTTAGGATGGAAGGGACCTCCAAAGGTCATCCAGTCCAACCCCCTCTGCAGTCAGCAGAGACATTCTCAACTAGATTAAGTTGCCCAGAGCCCTGTCGAGCCTCACCTTGAGTATCTCCAGGGATGGGGCCTCAACAACCTCCCTGAGCAACCTGTTCCAGTGTTCCACTACCCTCATGGGAAAAAACTTGTTCCTAACATCCAACCTAAATCTTCTCTTCTGTAGTTTGAAAACATTGTCCCTTGGGTTGACACATTGGGTTTTACTCAGCTGTAACTTGCAGTCATTTCAACCTTCTCCTTGCAGAACTGTCAGCAAACAGCTTATTATCAAAATACTTGCTTAGAGAACATAGGATTATGTAAAGAAAAATGCAAGCCTTAGATGACATCCTGACCCCACATCAGTCCATGACTTAAGGGTTCAGATATGTAAACAAATTACCATGTGTCAGTGAGCATCAGCTGAGGTGCTGCAGCTGTGTCCTCTGCCAAAGTAATTTGTCCACCAAAGGTTAAGCTATAGGCTACCTAATGCAAGCTTTTCCATGTCTAATCAGGGCTATGATCACCTCTATAGAGAATTAATAGAGCTAAGATGATCCATGCAATTTTTTTGGCTGAAGACCTCATTAAATTCATTGAGTCATGGAATGGTAGAGGCTAGCAGGGACCCCTAGAGATCATCAAGTTCAATGCTGCTGCCAAAGCAGGATCACCTAGGGCAGGTCACATAGGAACACATCCAAGTGGGTCTTGGAAGTCTCCAGAGAAGGAGACTCCACAACCTCTCTGAGCATGGTTCCAGTGCTCTGTCACCCTTACACAAAAGAAGGTTTTCCTCATGTTGAAGTGGAACTTTCTGTGTTCCAGTTTGTGTCCACTGCTGCTTGTCCTATCCAGAACACCACTGGAAAGAGACTAGTGCCACCTTCTTGACTCCCACCCTTCAGAGACTTACAAACATTCATAAGATCTCTCAGCCTTGTCTTTTCCAGACTAAACAGCCCCAGGTGTCCCAGCCTTTCCTCAGTGGGGCTGAATGACCCCAGTTCCCTCAGCCACTCTGTTCTCTAGACCCTTCAACAGCTTTGTTGCCTTCTGTCAACAAAATGTCTTTCTTAGAGTGAGTGCCACAAAACTGAACCCAGCTCTCAAGGTGTGGCCTCACCAGTGCCAAGTACAGGGGGGCAAACCCTTCACCAGTCCTGCTAGCCACACTATTCCTGATCCAGTCCAGGATGCTGCTGGCCTTCTATGCCACCTGGGCATACAGTGGCTCATGTTCAGTGCTGGTTTACTGCCTTTTAATTTGTGCCACTGCTTTTTTCATTCCTGAACCATGCATTGTACATTTCTGTAGTGACAGATGTTTCACTGAACTTTCCAGCCTGGACCTCCTCCATCCTACTTCGCTTGTTTCAAGTGTGGTACAAGCAACCAGCCCTATGCTCGTTTCTGTGGGTCCTGTGGTGTTTACATAGAGCCTCCATCAAGGGTGGGTTCTCCAAACAGCAGTCTCGTGGATCCTGGGAAGTCAGTGGGGTTTTCTGAGGTAAGACACACAGCACAACAAAAGCTGACTTTGAACACAAGTAAATCCAGCCTTATTCTGAACAGCAAAGTGAGTAACAAATCAGTTTCTCCAAAGCCTTAGCTCTTTAAGAACTCTTATCCTATTACTTGTGACATATATGTGTCCTGCTGGTATTCTTTCATGCCTATGTACCAATGTTTCTGAAACTTTGTTTCAAGAAAGACCTTACACCTGGAGTCCTGTGTGCAGTTCTGGAGCCCCCAACACAAGGACCAGAAANGAGCAGCCTGTTCCAGGGTTCTGTCACCCTCACTGTAAAGAAGTTTGTCCTCATGTTGAGGTGAAACCTTCTGTGTTCCAGTTTGTAGCTGTTGCTCCTTGTCTTATTGCTGCTGACCACTGAAAAGAGTTTGACTCCATCCACTTGACACTCACCCCTCAGATATTTGTACACATTGATCAGATCTCCTCTCAGTCTTCTCTTCTCCAGACTAAACAGCCCCAGGGCTCTCAGTCTCTCTTCATAGGGGAGATGCTCAAGTCCCCCAGTCATCCTCCTGGCTCTCCACTGGACTCTTTCCAGCAGGTCCCTGTCTCTCCTGAACTTGGGAGCCCAAAACTGGACACAGTACTCCAGGCCACTTAGCCAGGCCAGCCTTTGTCCTTCAAAAACATACATGCCATTCTGCTGGCAGTCATAGAACCACAGAATGCACCTAAAGAGATTTGTTCTTGCTTGAGTATGTGTGAGATAAGTTACATTCATTCCTTTTCCATTCTGTATATTGTTCTAGTTAATTTCTGCTTATGAGCCATTTCATTATATATAATTATATTACTTTCACTTCTCCTTTCCCTACACCCCCCACAGGCTAAACAGTTTCAAGCTCAAGTTGCCTGGCAGCCTCTTCCTATTTCCTTGCCCACAACAAGGACAGAACTGAAAGAAAGAGAAGAGAAAGGCACCCAAACCATTGGACTTTTTTACCCATCTAGCAGACTGCTGGAAAAGAAGGAGCTTGAGCTGATTTCACAAAAGGAAAAGCTGGAAAAGATGAGCGATCGTAAGCCTCTTCTGACAGCGATTAGTCCTGGAAAAGGTTGGGAGTTTTGGTTTTCTAAACAAAGCTGCAGTGTATGATCTTGGCTTTTCCTTAGTCTGTGGAATGTGCCATCAGTAGGACACTGATTTACATCTTTACAAGACCTGTCTTCCTAGCAGTCACTTGTAAATGCAGTTCTTCAGAATTCAATCATTGCTTACCATCAACACCTAAAATAAGTATATCAGCATATCAAAAAATTGGTTACTGACCCATTTTGCAGCCTTACTCATTTGCTAATAGTTTGATTTCCTCAGATCCTACAAAATATGGGGCAGTTGTCCTATAAAAGGCTTGTCCCACCCCTTCTCAGCACTGGTGAAAACACACCTTGAGTAGTGGGTTCAGTTTTGGGGCCCTCACTACAAGAAAGATGATGAGGTGCTGGAGCAGGTCCCAAGTAGGTCAATGAAGCTGGTGAAGGGTCTGTAGAACAAGTCTTGTGAGAAGCAGCTGAGGGAACTGGGGCTGTTAAGTCTGGAGAGGAGGAGCCTGAGAGGAGACCTTTCCCTCTCTACAATTCCCTGAAAGGAGGTTGGAATAAGATGCTTGTTGGTCTCTTCTTCCTAGTAAAAAGTGATGTGACAAGAGGAAATGGCCTCAAACTGCACTAGGGGAGGTTAAATCAGCTACTAGAAAACCTTCACCTCACTCCAACATCCTTTCAGGGAGTTATAGAGAGCAATGAGGTCTCCCCTCAGTCTCCTGTTCCCCAGACTAAACCCCAGCTCCTCCTCCCAAGCCCTGTCCTCCAGACCCTTCATCAGCTTTGTTGCCCATCTCTGGACTCACTCCAGCACCTCAATGTCCTTCTTCTAGTGAGGAGCCCAAAACTGAACACAGTATTTGAGGTGTGGCCTCACTAGTGCTGAGGATAGGGGCACAATCCCTACTCCTGCTGGACACACTACTCCTAATTCAGGCCAGGACGCTGTTGGCCTTCTTGTCCATCTGAGCACACTGAACTCTTGTTCAGTTGGCTGCCAATGAACACCCCCAGGTCCTTTTCTGTTGGGCAGCTTTCTAGCCACTATGCCCCAAGCCTGTAGTGTTGCATGCGGTTGTTGTGACCCAAGTGCAGGAGCTGGCACTTTGTTGAATCTCCTACAACTGACCTCAGCCTGTCCAGATTCCTCTGCAGAACTCCCCTACCCTCCAGCAGATCAAAACTCCCACCCAGTTTAGTGTCATCTGCAAGCTTACTGAGGGTACACTTGATCCCAGGGTATGCCTTGCTTCATATTGCCTTGATCAGATGAATTTTCTAAAGATGCTGTCTTTTAAACCACCCAGCATGTGGGTAGGAAAGATGTTAATCACAACTGTGGGGATTTGTCTCCTGCTTAACTCTGTCTGATCAGGTTACTGGAGAAAACAGCTGGATCACATCTGTGCTCACCTTAGAAGCTACGCTCAGAACAATCTCAAATTCAGAGCACTGATTGGAGAACCTCGAATGGGAAAGGTAGGCAGGAGCTTGTGACAAGTATCTTTATGTCATGAAAAGATTATTGTGGCTGCCAGATGAAAACTGGAAAACAAAATGCCTCCCTTTTCCTTACACTGTGGCCTGTTTCTAATTCATCTTATGCTGTTGTCTCATTTTTTTAATCAGTCTATTAGTGAAGATTTTTCTTCTGTTTTCTTTTCTATGGCAGTTTTTATTCTCTCATATCACAGCTATCAGAGAATTGGTAGAAGTATGAAAAGAGAAGTGATAGAAGCAAAAAAACCCTTGCTTAGCTCTTTCATAGCATCCCACAGTAGGCAAGCAAAAAACAAACCAACCAACCCAAAACCTGACATTTATGTAGCTGGGCAATTCAAGAAGCCCTGCTAGAAATGGGATTTAGATCATATGCTTACCTCTACTCTGCTATTTTGGCAACTGGATTATAGCAGCAGATAGCAGCAATTTTCTTTGGGTAGCTTTATAATGTAAACTAGACCAGTACTAAAGGAACAGGGTATTGCTTTTCTTACTGGAGATGCAGGCTTCAGGATGCCACCAAACTGTCTTAAAATGATTAAAGAGATGTTAGCAAGAAGGTGAAAACTGAAAATTCTTCCTCAAGAGTCATGGACAATAGGGCTGGTATGACTGGGAGACTATTTGGTCCCAGTTCTAAAGGAGGATCAACTGTGCCTAAACTGTTCTTGACAGATGTTTGTCTTGAAGCTTTTCAAACTGACCAACAATAGATATTTCACAATTGCTCCAGGCAATCCACTTCTGCATTCAATTATCCTTGCTGTACAGCTGTAGCACTGCATTGTTTTCTTTGGCAGCCCTGATGGGTTAAGGAGTTGCATGCCCTTACATTGCTTCTCAGGTTCTACCAGCACAACTGCTTGTGGCAATGCCCCGTGGACTGGACCAGTGACTAACCCAAGCTAAAAATAGCAGTAGGGGCAAAAAAACAAAAGGACACCAGTGATAGTACAAATGTAGGTTGGGAGTGAGCAGCAAGAAGCAAGATGCAGACAGAAGTAGGGTTGGGAACTCCTAAAATTGGCATAGCTAGAGAATCTTACCCAAGTCTTCCTTGTCAGAAGTCAAGCTCACAATTGCTCAGCCTGTTCTGACTCATGTAACACCCCAGTCAAAAAAATCCCAACAAACAAATAACTACAGCAGATAGAAACAAGTACAGAAATGTCTGAGTACTGGGGGTCAGAAAGCTAATTGTCACCTGGAGGTATTGCACTCCAGATATTCTGCATCTGAATTTTATAGCTTCTGGCTCCACCAACATGTTCAGAAGCTGTATACATCTGCTAGGTGCTATACATCTCTAGGTCCACTGCAACTCGTTTCCTTTACTGGTAGATTCCAAATGGTATGCCTGAAAAATATTAAATGGGCTTGAAAAGGCTACATTCCTGCTGCTTCCTGCCCTTTTGTCATCCTGTTGTCTTGAAAACAACCACTGGGCCCCAAAAGTGACAGAAGAGACTCCAGGTAGTTCCCAGCTATCTGGGTTTAATGCTGCTTTTCCAGTTCTCATGGGGATCAGAAATATAACCTCCCTTATCTCAAAATTCTCAACCTGCTGTACTATCATCTTGTCTGCTGCGTTCTGTTTCTTCATAACCTACTGTGCAGGTGCTGGAGCATGTTCAAAGAAGGGCAGAAAAGCTGATGAAGGGTCAGGAGAACAGATCTGGTGAGCAGGGGCTGAGGAAACTGGGGTTGTTTAGTCTGGAGAAGAGAAGGCTGAGGGGAGACCTCATTGCTCTCTATAACTCCCTGAAAGGAGGTTGCAGTGAGGTGAAGGTTGGTCTCTTCTCCCTACTATCAGGTGATAGGAGGAGATAAAATGGCCTGAAATTGTGTCAGGGGGCTTTAGGTTGGATATTAGGAAAAATTATTTCCTGAAAGAGTGGAGCAGGCTGCCCAGGGAGACAGTGGAGTCATTGTTCCAGGAGGTGCTCACCAAATGTATGGATATGGCACTTTGGGATGTGGTTTAATGGCCACGGTGGTGTTAGGTTGATGGTTGGACTCAATGATCTTAGAAGTCTTTTCCATCTGAAACAATTCTGTGATTCTATGACTTCAATAGTCTTTTTGGCAGAAAAGACACAGAAAGTTACCCACATTTTACTACAGACTGGTACAAGCAAAGCAGCAGCCAAGTCTCCTAGAGCAGGGAGTCCTAAAAATCACAGAATCATAGAATGGTAAGGTTGGAAGGAGACCTCAAGGATCATCTAGTTCCAACCCCCTGCCATAGGCAGGGACACCTTCCACTAGCACAGGTCACTCAAGGCCTCGTCCAACCTGGCCTTGAACACCTCCAGGGAGGGAGCAGCCACAACCTCCCTGGGCAACCTGTGCCAGTGC
>WBNM01018784.1:41343-55879 GCA_013399055.1 Ramphastos sulfuratus | reverse complement strand
AGGTGTTAGAAGAAGAATGATCAACTGGGGGTAGTGGTTCTGGGAGTTACCTGCCCCCTCCCTGCAATGAATTCACCCAGACTAGACTGAGCCAGCTGGAAGTTAAGGAATGAAGCTTTGTATTCACAGCTGAGCACCATATACAAGCAGGTATTTACAATACATTACAATTATTTACAGCTATATGTACAGTTACAAACAAGTTAGAAGTAATAGAGAAACACAGTATCCCTCCCAGCAATCAGAGTGGCCAGGAGGGGCTCCCAACCACCCTTCCACCTTTTTTCCACCCCCCTCCCTTATGCCAGAATCTGCCTTACGTGCAAGGTGAGTGGGAAGAATCNCTCCCTTATGCCAGAATCTGCCTTACGTGCAAGGTGAGTGGGAAGAATCAGCAAGGGAGGTTAGAAGGAAAATGGTTAGTTGGGTTATGTGCAGGGTCAGGCAGGAGCAGTTAATATGGCAAAAGCCAGGGAGAGACTCAGACTCTCTGTGTTTGTGTCCTTGTTTTTATATGTCTTAGCAAACCTATAAGTGGAACAGAAATCATATTGTTTTCTTTTCACAGCCAATAACCTGATTCCTCTCATTAAAATATTCCAGTTAGCTTCAAACCAGCACATTGAGTTACACAGATCCAGGCAGAGGAGTTAATATGGCAAGCAGGCAGCCACAGACTGACCTTACCTTTCTTTGTGTCCTTGTTTTTATATGTCTCAGCAGAAGGAATGGGCAATATAGGCATCACTCTTATTTTCTTTTCACAGCCAATGATCTAATTTCTCTCATTAAAATATTCCAATTAGCCTCAAACCAGCTCAAGCTGTCATTTCTGTCAGATGATGTTCCTGCTTCACTGTCAGTGCTTGGTTTCAGCTGTACATAAGGGGCAGTTCAGCGAAAGAAAGGTTTGGCTGCAGAGGGCTTGCTGCAGTGCTTTGTTGTTTAGCAGAAGAACTGAGTTTTCAAAACCAACCCTGTGAGTTTGTGATTTAAGGTTTTGTTTGGGGTTTTTTTCTCTTGCACCTATCTAATAGACAGTTTTAATCCTCTCTTAAATAAGGCTGCTTTTAAAGAAAGAAAGTCTATAACTGTTTCCTTGATTTAGCCATAAGCTGGTGGAAAGGTTGATGTATATATTGCTGTTAGACTTGCCAGAGATACTGTGCCAGCATTACAGATATCCACAATTTCAGTAATGTAAGTATGAAAGCTTGGAAACTCTATTACACAGCTATGTTTAGAACCTTCTGCAGTTGCAGACTGTTCTTCAAGCCAGGTTCTGTTCTTTAATGCTCCCTACAAGGCCATTGCAGTTGTTAATTTTTGCTTTTTTTTTTTTTTACACAAACATCATGCTGCTTCAGAATGGTAATTAACCACTACTGCTTTGTGTATTAAAGTCTTGGGATTTGGGATTTGGAACTAGTTTGGGATTTTTAAGGGTTTGAGTTGTGGTGGGGTTTTTTTCTAACTCACATCCATTGTCTTCTCATGCTTCTCATGCTGGAGAAGAGAAGGCTTCCAGGAGACCTTAGAGTAGCCTTCCAGTATCTGAAGAGGGCCTACAGGAAGGCTGGGGAGGGACTATTTATAAGATCTTGCAATGACAGGACAAGGGGCAATGGGTTTGAACTGGCAGAGGGAAGATTTAGACTGGATGTTAGGAGGAAGTTCTTCACAGTGAGAGTGGTGAGACGCTGGAACAGGTTGCCCAGGGAGGTTGTGGCTGCTCCCTACCTGGAGGTGTTCAAGGCCAGGTTGGAGGAGGCCTTGAGTAACCTGTGCTAGTGGGAGGTGTCCCTGCCTATGGCAGGGGGTTGGAACTGGATGATCCTTGAGGTCTCCTTCCAACCTTACCATTCTATGATTTTTTTTTGGCAGCAGGGCTGAGCAGGAGGCAAGAGGCAAAGGCAGCCAAGCCCACGTGCAGAGCTGGGCTGGGGGGTTGGAGGTGGGCAGCCTTTGCTTTCATCATCCATTGGCTTTTCCCAACCCCTTCAGCAGGAAACAACATCCCTGCAGGTGGGAGCAGAGAGGTGGGAGAAAGGATGACTGTGCTTTTCCCAAGATGGGTTGGACCAGTTTGGATCCTTGAGGTCTCTTCATAGCTGTGCTCAAGGATTCTATGATTTATAAATGTTATATTCCCATATCTAACTTTTAAACAATTCTCTATTTTATTCTCTCAACATTAATACAAAATATTTATCCCGTGTATTAATTGTTTTGCTTTGTATTTTGCTGTACAGTAAACCAAGTGGAGTAAGCTCTTAGCTCAGGAGTGTCATCCATGTGAACATGACAAAGCTGCTTTGAACATCATAACCATTTATATTGCATCAATAATGTTGCCTCCTCATTACCACCACAAAAGAACCAACCAGGTAGTTGAGGATCTCTCTCAGGTAAAACTGGTCCTGCTCTCTTCTAGGTGATGACACTTACCTTTTGGAAACTGTTGTAGATTGTTGATATTTTTGGTCTTCCAGGAACATCTTAACTTGTCTGTAGTAATAAACCCAGTGAGACATTTGTTGAAATGAGAAAAAATTGTTCTCTTCAGTGATTGAACAAAGAACTTGAGTAAATCCAAAGTTACTGGCAGCAAGCTCAGCTTCCAGAACCTTAAATTAAGCAAGAGAAAACTGCTTGGATGGACAACAAAGTTCAAGCAATTTTGATACAGGAAATGTCATTGGTTATGGGGTAGAAAATTTATTTTCATTATTTAGATTGTGAAGCCATTATTAACATTTTTATCTTCAAAATGAATTGGTGTATTGAATTTTGCATCTGTTAAGCTCAGAGAGGGCTTTGATGTTTGTGACCTTATCATGTCATTTATTATCCATTTGATGAATCTTCATTTAGCAGAGAAATCTCATCTGGAACAGAGAGGTGTGTAGGAGACACCAGCCTTACTCCCAGCCCCATCAGGGAGATGCCTGCAGTGCAGATAGCTGGGAAATGTAGGGTGAGCCCAGGCAGCTGGGAAGGAATCCATCCACCAGGCTGCCAGAAGCAGTCCAGCTGCAGCTCTGTGGAACTTCTCTCTAAGTTAAGGGCAAAGCAGTTCCCTTTCACATGTGAAAGGGAAATTTCACATGTGAAAAAAGGTGAAAGCAGAACTGTGAAGCCTTTGCATTCTGTCCTTCAAAGATAAATAGAGGCTGGGAACCAGCAGTAAAAGTGGAATGAAGTTGGGATAAAACTTCACTGTCCTGTGACCACTTTCTTTAGTCAGAAGATGAAAAGTTCATTCAGTTGTCCTGTAGGCCCATGCTGTTGTCTGTGCCTGCTTCTTCCTCCTGCTGACCACGGGTGGCTCAGCTTAGCTTAGCAACTGGAGGGCAGTCAGCAGTCCAGGCTGACAGAAGTGTCCTTCAATGCAGCATGGGACAGAGCACTCACCTGAGCCTGACATTCTGGGTTTGGTTCTGCCACCAGCCCATTTTAAGACTCCAGAGTACAATTAATTGTTGTTTCAAAACCGTTTCAAAATCAGTTCCAGCTGCAAAGCTGTGACAGTGATATGTCCTCTTTTATTGAGTAATTTGAGAAGGAAAGATATGACAGAATGACTATAGGAAGGATGCTACAGANCATTCTATGATTCTAAGTAATGCTGGACTGCCCATGCCATGGAATGGAGAATACCCTTCTGAGATCCTGAGCAAACAGGAGCAGAATCAGGGACTCAGGGCTACAGGGAAACCTGAAGATACATTGACGAGAGGTACTAACTGCTTTCTCCTCTTTCAGCACTACTCAGGTGGTGATTCTTGTGACATTCTCAAATTCTCCACAGTCAGGCTGCTGTCTTTGGGTGGTTTTCTGCAGCAGCATCTCCCTGTGTCTAGTTGGTAATGTAGCAATGCTCAGCAAAGCTGCATGTATGAACTTGGAAGGTTTTGTATTGAATTACAAATAATGAGATAAATGATACTAAAAGAAGAAATTGGGGAGTTTTGTTAGTTTGGCTCATTGCAGAGTGCCAGTGTGTTTCAATAGTTACCTTAAATTTCAGTAGAAGAATGCACCTTGGCATGTTGAGCTGGAGCAGTGTATTTCCCCTGAAAGGCACTCAGCTTCAGGCAGATTGAGTACAAATTGCTTAATCTGGCAACAAGTGGTGTGTTTGCACTGGAGTCAAATTATTCCAATGCAATTATTGCTGGTAAACCCACAATGAGTGTTGTACAAGCAGCACTTTACTGATGTTTGTGCTGGCAGAGCGTGCCTGGGATGGTGGTGTCCACAAGCCTGAGTAGCAGCTTGAAAGCAAAGCCATTTCCAAGAGGCAAAACAGGACACTGCTAACAGCATGGATTTGGCCACAGCAAAATGCTGCACTGGGGTTTCCATCATCAAAGATCAGGTGTACACACTCCAAACCAACACAGAAACCTCTACAGGAGAAAGGAAAATGCTTTCTAGTGTATAGAAGACCATTAGAGGTGGAGGGAATGCTTTCAGGATGAGAAAAGTCTTACTTTGCTCCTGGTGGCTGTAGTGAAAGAGGTGGAGGGTGGCTTTTAAGCAGGAGAAAGAGCTTATTATGTGCTGTCCAGAGCACCCCTTGAAAGGCTGTTCTTTTTCCTTTATTTACTACCAATGTGTAAGCTTACTCACAGTTCTTTACTTGGATAGTTCAAAGCTGAACTGACCTGTTCAAGAAATAAGTTCCTTGGAGAATCCTGCAAAGTTCTGCAAACAAGGACTTCCAGCAGGTTTGTAAGGTTGTGTTGCTACACTCAAAAACCCTACTTGGATCTTTTTTCCCCCTCCTTCAATCAAATCAACCCAGTAGTTTATGTGGACAGTAGTCAGAATCAGAATGGTCTGGGTTGGAAGGGACCTCCAGAGGCCATCTAGTCCAGCCTCCATCTAGTCCTCCACTTCTTTTGCTCAGGCTGAAGGTAGTGCTGCCACTGGTCTCCAGACCGAGCGCTAACAAGTGTCTCACCTTGTGGATGCTTCAGTTGGAGTCCTTGTGAGCAGTAAGTGTTGGAATGAGGTGGAAGGTGTAGCCTTTCCAATGGTTGGAGCTGCTTCAGCAGCACCTTCCTGCAAGCTGCTGCTGGCCAGGGAGTGTTTGAAGTGGTCATGGTTACAGCCTGACCGGGTCAAACAATCTCAGCTCTGGTTGCAGAGATAACAGGGGCTTCAGTCAAGACAAGCTGACTAAATTGACCTGAGTCAGCTTTTATCCCCATTTAGACAGCTCCAAAGAATTCCTCTGGCAGGAGACAGCAACTGTTCTTGGAGGAGCTGCTGGCATGCACTACTCAGGGCAGGAGAGCAGTCGGCCCTGAGGCTACAGGTTAGTAACCCTGGAGAGCAGTGCCAAAGCCCCACTGCTCCTTGCACAGGCTGACGCAGGGTGTGCTGCTGCAAGCAAAGTGGAGAGTGTGTGCTCAGCCTGGGAAGAGCTGAGGTTCTGACAGTGACTCCTGTAGAGGGGATTCTCTACAGCTCCTGCTGGCCCAAAACATCACCTTATGGTCCTTGTTCATGTTCAGAACCATGTATAGATCAAAGACCATTTTTGTTCCTGATGTTTTAAACTCTATGTTGAAAACTGCTGTTTAAGTCTCTCTTCTGCTGCTATCTATAGTTTCTGCCCAGCTGCTCACAGTTTTGCTCAGTTCACCCAAACATGTGCACCCCTTGTTACTGCTGCAGGTACATAAGGTTCTCCTCATGTCACAGCCATGCTCCAGTGGCTGTCTACTACTGGAAGAGCAAGCCCTTGAAAATACCAAGACAAGAGGCAGCCTGGCTTCACTGTCACAGCAGACCTGGCTGATGCATTCAACCAGAGCTGAGTTATGTATTTGCTTTTCAATTTCTGTGCTGTCTCTCATGGTCAATACCTTCATAGCTCACAAGTTAGCTTTTCCTGTAATTCTACCACGTGAGCAGCAGCACCTGGCTGGTGCTTCTGAGAGCCACAGTTTTGTGTACAGCTGCTGAAAGTAAGAATTAGCTCAGGTGGAGCATGTTGGTCCTGGTAATGAATCTAGATGAAAGGCTTTTTCAAGATGAAGCTTTTTTTTATGCTGACTGATAAGATTCATCCTCCTCTTAATGCCTTTGATTTTTGCCCTTCTGAAATGCTCTCCCTTTGAATTGAAAGCTGGTTTGCCAAAGAGTGACCACTTGCACGGAGTTTATTTGGCCAAGACACGTGCCCTAGTATCAGTAGTGGGGAACAATTGAGGAAAGAGGCTCTCATTGCAGCCTGTAGAGTAACAGCACCCACTTAAATCCAAACTCTGGGGGTTTGCTCCTGCTACTGCACCAACATTTGCTGCCCTGAAATGCAGCGTGACCAGTGTCAAGTGAACAAACGTCTTTGTTCCCTGCACATGTGGCCACCTCAGCTTCCAGCTATTGCTAAAAACTCCTGTGATGCAAGCAGGTTATTTTGCTTTTGAGTGGAGAACCACCTCCTCTGCTGGTTGGCTTAAAATAGTGCTTCCCTACTCTCCCACTCTGTGCTGCTGCTCTGGATAACAATAACCAGTAGGGGCTGGGTTACAGGTATTCTGCTCTGCTGGCTTTGCTTTATCCATCACAGGGGCTCTGAATGTTCTGGTAGGTACCAGAACGAAGCCCAGAGGGATGGTGTTTAAGACTGTACTGATGGCCAAAGCCTGAAGTAAATTCCAAAGCCAAGCAAGACCCAGCACGAGTGGGCTGTGGGCAGTGTGGCACCTTCTCTGCAAAGGCTCAGGGCTGCTTTAGTTCAGGCTGCTGAGCTATTGTCAGAGCCAGAAAAATGTCCTTTGCCCTATTGCATCAACCTCTCTTTCTCACTTTCAAGCTGTTACAAGAGCAGAGGCCACAATTAGCTGTATTAGTCATTTAGCATATTCAGAACTAGAATGGGTGAGTTTTTCCCTTGCTTACAAATGAGCCATTGGCAGCAGGATGTCATAAGGCTGAGACAATAGGGCTAGACAGAATAAAAGAGTTGAGGGCCTCACTGTGGAATAAAGTCCAGGGACATTGGCAGTCAGGTCACAGGATTATCTATCTCAGTGGCCTGCAGTAAGGCTGCCAGAGCTGGACATCATCCCTCACCTCAGCTGCTGAGTGTTTTTCCCTTCATCCAGTGGTGTTTCCCTTACCCTGTTTTCAAGAGGGAGCCAAACTACAGCAATAATGAGGATATTTTAGTGTGGCAACTACAGAGACCCACATGAGAATAAAATGCCCAGGGTCTGGCACAAGGAATAAAGACACAAGGCAGCTGAAGAGCTGCAAGTTGCCCACATTGCCTCCATGACTGCTGCCAGCAGCCTACATCTGTGCACCATATGAGCAAGTGAGAAAGTGTCTTTGAGAAGGGTGTAGTGTTGGTCCCATGTCAATAATGGATCTAGTCCAAGGTACTGAAGCATCTGCTCTGTATTTCAGTATTTTATTTCTTACACTTGCAAGGATATTCAAGTAGGTGAGCATCTATACCTGAAAGACTGCATTTGAAAGAGAAGCTAAAATGTGGTCACCACCAGCTGAAATACTGTGCTAGGAGGCACTTTGGACTCTCCTTCAGGTAACATGTCAGCATTAGAATCAAATGATCACCACATGTAGGTCTATAAAGCTCCTAAATTAGCTGTGCAGAGAGCAGCTCTGCAACAGTTACTGTCAAATGGTGGAGTGCAGGTGAATTAAATTATTTTTGGCTCCAAGTGTCACTCCCATATGCTGTTCATTCATTACCTGCAGCTGAGTTGCCAGCAGAGTGGTACAAAGCTCTGTCTCATCTCGGGGGAGTATCACCAGGGAGAAGTGGTTATGTCAGTGGAGCCCCAGCAGAGGTAATCCAAGAGGTGAGTTAAATGCACATGGGAAGTGGAGTTTGGAAGGCAAGTTTCAGCTATGTCCCATGCACTCATCCCAAATGAGAGCAGAAAATATGGATCTTTAGTGTGTGTGACATGGAAGGAAATGGATCTCAGACAGGTTTTCCTTCTTTTGTCTTCTACAGCCTCTGACTGACCCAGTAAGGGGAGTTTTATTCTCTTACAACAGAATTTCCTGTGCCTCAGAAGTGGGTGAGATGCTCTTTTTGCTTAGGGTGTCCTCACAGCAGCACCAGCAAAAGTGAACTGTGATGCTGGTGCTGCTCTCCCCTTCCCTCAAGAGTCAATGAATTCCATTCTCCCCTTGCTGTGGAGCTGAGCTTTCCCCTGACCTGCAGTGGGACAAGATCCTCCTCTCTCTGCAAAGGGTTTGCTTCCTGGTAACAGAGCAATCTATTAGCTCTTGTAGCTGTTGTTCTTGAACTGAAAGCTCTGTGCTCTAAAGCCCAGCAGGAAGAGATAATTAGCACAAAATTGTGTATTCTGGGCAAAATCCACCCACTTCTGCCAAGACTACACAAGGACTACACAGTGAAAATACACATGGGGTGGATGCTTTTTGCATGGATGTGGAAGGAAGTGTGCATGATTGCACCCGTGCTCAGTGTGGCTCAGAAACAGGACCTGGGGTCCATGTAGGTCTGTGCCAGCTCTGCACCCTGGGTAAGCAGAGGGCTTGGGAGCAGCAGCTGCAGTGAGGGCAGGGGATCAGTGCCTGCAGGGCTGTGCAGCTGCAGTGAGGTGCTGGGGAAACAGCTCCTGTGGCAGCCACTGCCCTCCTGCTGCTGCCTTCCTTGGCTTTCACACATGCCCCCCACTGCCAGTGCTGCTGGGCACTGCCTTCCACTTGGTCTTTGGACAAGTTCTGCTTGGGGATGCCTCAGGCTTCACTTTGGGAGCCTTTGCTGTAGGAGAGACAGAAGTCCCCTCTTCTGCCCAGTAGTGCCACCACAACATGCTGTAATTCTTTATCCATGCACTGGGTGCCCTTGTTCTGTGTGATTTAATAAATGCCCTGCTGCTTCTTCTGCTTGGGCAGTGGGCACAATTATCTGCTTCAGCACAGGCTGCTTGCCAGTTTCCCCTAGGAGGTGCCACCTGAGTCCAGCTGCTGGTCCAAAAACATGCAGGCCTTCTGTAGGTCCTGTGTCACACCTGCCAGCCCTGGCAGGTGCACCACTGGAGATGGCCACGTTGGAAAGTAGTCAAGCCCTGTTTGTCAAGGTCGTGCCTGCTGGAGGAAGAAGTCACTTAAACAGGCTGGTGCTGTGTGGTACAAATCATCACATCCCAGAGCTTGTCTCAGCTTAATCATAGCATTGAGAACTAAGTGCTCCAGTCTCGCAGACAGGGATATGTTGAAAAGCAGCTGCTTGTGATGAATGCCAGCCACAAAACCAGATCCTCAGGGAAATCTTGAGGGATCCTGATCTGAGGAAGGTCTTGTTCTGCTGAGGACATATTAAAGGTCTGAAAAAGTTCTAACAAGTGGTCTAAATTTGCACTGCAAAAGCAGCCCTGCTGTACCAAGCCCACCCAACAAAAGCAGAGTGGAAGACTTCACAAATGGGCAGAAAGAAGCCAGGTTTCTGCCTGAGAGTTAAGTGTTGTTAGCTTTCCCTCATCTTCCCTTTTTCACATGGAAGATACCCAGTCCAGCAGTCTTCAGCTGCAACTTCCAAACCTTTCACCTTTGCTATGAGCTCCTGTGGACCCTGTCCAACCTCCATTTTCCTTAAAGCATGGTGCCAAGAACTGGACACCAAGCTCCAGCTGAGACTGCACTGGTGCCAAGTAGAGCACACTAATTCCTTCCATGTCTTACATAAACCACTACTTGCAGGTGTGTCCCAGGATGACATTTGCCTTTTCTTCTGCTGTGAGCAGACAATACCAAAGAATTCCACAGTTTCTGGATCTCCAAAGGCTGTGGGTCCCTCTCTGCACACTGCTGCAGTGTTCATGAGGGTCACAGGTTGTGCTTGCTTGCTGGGGACTTTTGGATTTGACATTTCCCTTTTTCCTTTTATCTGTTTGATTTGTGTTTGTTCCTTTGGGCTTTTCAGAATCAATTGGAAATCAAACTTTGTCTTCCTATGGGAAATGGTATACATGACTCGTGGACAAGAAGATCATTTATCTTAGTTTGGGTACTTAGTTTGGGTCAGTCTGCATTGGCTGCATGGGCTTGTGCTTAGGAGGCAGGGAGAATTAGTTTGCTCAAGGGACCATCACACTACAGCTAAATTACTGTTGGTTTCCCTTTCCTTATTAGATGTCATAATTATTTGGACATTTAGCAGACAATTCTCAGATTAAAATAATGTCCAAGCTGTTTGCCCCCTCCTGAGCACTCCTCCTGGTCCCTGGCTACAACCAGTTACTCCAGAACTGGTTTTTATTCTGCTCCTCTAAGGACCAGATGTGATGTGGCCTTGAAGCTGGGATCAGTACTGGGTCTGCCATTCAGGTCCCTGGGGCAGTGTAGTAGGTGATGAGCAGCAGCTGAGGCCCAGCGAGATCCAGTCTAGTGCCTGGAACTGGGCACTCTGCTTCTTGTCAAGCACATAGGAAATGGTCATGGGTAAGGCCAGCCTTGGGCAGGCACTCTCACAAGGCTGGCCTGTCCTCTTCCTGTAAAGCTTTGTGTGGTAGCACTGAGCAGCTGGCTCAGGCCATAGGCTTGAGGCTCAGATCAGCATGCCAGGGCTGGGCAGGGCATCACCCTGCCATTTGGACACTCCATCCAAATTCCATCCCCAGAGTGATCTCTGGCATCCAGCTGTTAAATATATCCCGGTTAGATCAGAGTGGTGCTGTGAGGTTCTGTGTTTTCCTAGCTGATGCCTGAGGTTAAATGCCAGCTTTGGCTTTTATAATAGCTTTTGGCTGCTGCCTTTGCCTAGTCTGAGCCAGATTTGTGACAAACCGTGTTGGGACATTACTTAATCCTCCAAATATGACAATGAAATATTGACATTTAAAAAAAAATACCCAACCCACATTCTGTTTTCCAGCTAACTCTGCACCTTTCCTGCTATTAAATCTAGTCCTTTTCCCCACTGCTTTCCATGCAACAGTGTTTTCAAGGCTGAATTGAGGCAAAAGAATTAAGGTAAGAGGATGTGCAAACACAAATCTCCAGTGAGTGGCTGCTGCTCCAGTATCAGCAGGGCTTTCTGTGTAACATTCCTGCAAATTTAGACATGGAGTTTATTATGGAACTAGGGTTTGGGGTTTGGTTGTTGTTTTTTTTTTTCTGTTAAAAAGCAGGGTATTTGAAAGCAAAAATATGATAGGAGTTCTTGCTTTGGAAAAGCAGCAAGAAAGAAGCAAAGAGGTCTGGCAGCAGATGCATCAGGTGCTGTGAGCATGGGCTGTGGTGGTAGTTCAAAGAACCTGAGTGGCACAAAACAGATGGGTTTTGAGCAACCTAAAAGCCAGCACAGCCTTCAGAGCTATTACTGTGGCAATGCTGTCATTGACATCAAAGGTGCTGACTGGACCTGCAAAGGGTTCTCAGGGCTTGCTGTGGAGTATCAGCAATGGGACTGCTGCTCAGTTCATAAGGACTGGGAACCTCACACCCCTTGGAAAGTGTAACCCTGAGTGCACCACTCATGAGATCTCTTTCCAGTTACTGGTTGCTTATGGTGCTGAATGTCTCTGGATACCTGAGAAATAGCAATGTGCTGAAGTTTTATGAGGGCTTTTTGTTTATTCCTCTATCTATATGCAATTTCCCTTCTCCTTCCATTTCCTAAGATAATTCCTGCAGGATTAACAGCACCCACTTGTTGGAGCTGCAGCAGCTGCTCTTGGATGAGCTGTGAGCATGTTCTGCAACACAAGAAACGATTCTGCAGCAGCAGCAGGATGGAAAAGGGGGCTTAACTGGGTCCTTTAGGGCTTCTAGAAACACCTTGGGTCTTCTGGCAGTAATCCACAAAGGAAGCAGGATTTCTACAGTGTCAGCAGGGTCACTACAGAGGCACTATGGGTGTGACGAGTAAATAAGACCTTTCTCCAGTGATAAGATTTGTCATCATTCCTGTGACAAATCCTTGCAAATCAATCTGTGAATAAGGAAGGTGGAAGGTCACTTCACTACCTCCTTTGTGTCCTGATTCTCAGTGAGAAATAAAGGTACTGATGTTTGCCTGGATCCCTGGGCCATGTTGCTCTCTTAGCTGAGATCTCCCTGTGAGGGAGCCTGCAAGGGCAGGGTGAGTGATAACATTGCCATTGGCAGTGGTAGCTTTTAGTGCAGGTAGCATGTAAACAAATATTCCCTCAACCCCTAGTGATCTGCAGAGATCTACTCTTCCCTGCACAGCTGTGGTGCTAAGAGAAGGAGAGAGAAGGAGAATTGGCAGTTTTTCCCCAGCTGCCCCATCCGTCAGCCACCAGCTCCCCAGGGCAGCACAGAAACTGGTGATGATGCTTACAGCCTAACTGCATGGTGCAAATCTAAGGTTATTGCACTGCAGACTTTGGTCTTCAGTCTTCTGCTCACAGCCCTCTGGCACCAGGAGGCAAAAGGTATGTACTGAACCCTGGGCACCAGGCTTGCTGTAGCTGTACACCAGAATCACAAGCTGCCAGGGCTGCCTGATGCTGCACACTATAGCTGGTCCTGCATGGGTCTCTGGGTGGGAGCTCAAACCACAGTGTCCATCCTGCCTGGTGAGAGCTTCTTGCAGGGCTGCAGCATGGTACCCATACCCCTTTAAGAGCCTAGGTGGTAATCTACTAGATGGCCATCATTTGTGTTTCTTCCAGATTGTCATCCTCTTTTCCTATTCATCCCACTGAAACTGAGGCTCTGCACCTGAGCTGCCAGACACACAGACCTGAGCTCTGGCTCCTGGAGTCTGGCTGAACCCTCCCCTTGTCTATCCCTCTCACCCTTCTCCCTTCCATCAGCTCCCTCCAGCCCCACTGGGTTTTGGAGCTCTAGTAAGGAGCAATGCTTTTTTTAACCCTCATCACCTTCTCTGCCTGGAAATCTAAAAAGAAGGGAAAAAAGTTAATGTTTTGAGTAAACACATGAAACTGTTTTGAACCCCCCAGAGCTAAGCTATGGCTCACAATTAATTATATTTCTCTACAAAGAAATGCAAGAGGTCAGAGGACATGGTGAAGTAATACATTACAGGGAAGCTGACAGGAGAACAGTAAGTTTGGGCTTAAGTGAAAAATTTTTTGCTTTGCTGGCTCTTGGTGTGGAGCCAATTACAACAGAGCAGGAGCTGGCTTGAAATGACCATGAAGAACAGGTGTGCTGCAGACATTGTTGGAACTACTGAAAATAATACTCTGAGTTAATGCACTTCTGTTCAGTGTCTTTAAATTACACTAATAATGATATTAAGATGGTCTCCTGGTAAAGATTTGCCCTTTGTGGGATTCGAAAGCACTGAAATGCTGTTTTATTAGCAATCACTTTGCCTCTCTGGGAAGAGTCATATGGGACCCCCTCCGCTCCACATGGAAACCAAGATGTCTCTTTTGTTTAAATGTAAGTTTTGTTTTGCACAATGTGCAGTTTGTTGAAGAGTCAGGAGTCCAAAGCCATCTGAATTAAGAGATTTGCCTCCCTTCAGAGAGCCAAGTAAGCATCTGCTACCTGTGAGCCTTCCCAGCAGCAGCTCTTCTTGTTCCCTCTTTCATGCTACAGTATTTTGCTGTAGTGACTCCAGGAGCAGCAAGAGATTTCCAACACCAGGAGTTATGCCTGCCATTTCCAGGGGGGCAAGTGCTGTTCTTACCCTCCTGGATCCATGCTGCCTGCTCCACAAACCCAGGGAAAATAATTTTGTGGTGCTCAAAACCTTTTCATACTCCACCGAGTCGGCAGAGACCTTTCCATTAAATAAAGCCCTGTGGCCATATCCTGAGGAGAGTTGAGCATCTTGAAGCCCTCCTAAAGGCAAGTTGCTTGCAAGAGCTTAGGACCACTCAGGATTTGGCTGTGTGGGCTTAACAGTCCACCCACTGACATGCTTTTATTTCCCCCTAGTGTCTATTATTTCAGACCCTTTACTTTCTGCAGCATGTGTTTCTCATCCAGAGTCATGGCATATAAAACCACTGTGATTCCTGATACAGCTTCAGCTGACTCCTCACCACTGGCCTGGTGAAAGATGGATTTTAAATGCTTTTTCCATGCTGCAGGCACAGTGGAGCATGCCTGGCTTGCCCCTGGCTCAAGCCATGCAGGTAAATGGAGTAAGATGAAAGGCAGAGGGCACCTGAAGCCAGGGACACAGGAAAGCTTTCCACCTCAGTGTGGCTTTGGTGGGCTTTGTCAACACTCAAACCAAAATCATGGAGCCCACGTGCTGGTAATAATAAGATCTGTATGTGCAGCTGCCCTAGGGACTGTGAAAACACAAGAGGCAATCTTTCTCCTTTAGCATATCGCTTCACCGACAGGCAGGGCCAGGAAGGAGTCACCTTCAGGCATGCAAGTCAAGCTTAGATGATCCTCTGAAGCTTCCATCACTGGAGAGAAGCTCCTAAGCTGGTGCTCTCCATGAATGGGGTGATGAAGAAGAAAAGGGCTCACACGTGCAGATCTGCTGCATATAACCCAGGGTTTGTAGCAGCAAGTGAGTGAGGAGATGAGCTGGTATCTTGATGTCAAGGTGGTC
>WBNM01018784.1:15388-40960 GCA_013399055.1 Ramphastos sulfuratus | reverse complement strand
GTATCTTGGGGTTAAGGTGGGCACTGCTGGGGGGGGGGGGGGTGTTGATAAACTTTCTTTCCTAAGACTGGCTTGTTAAACAAGCATGGTGCTGACTGCATGACTGCACTGTGTTAGCACATGCTCACCTGTAACCCTTCTGAAGGGCTCTTCAGGATGAGATTACAAATACGCAGAGGAAATCACCCAAAGTAACTCAGTTTCCTTTCCCCTCCATTTCCTTTTGACTGGAGAGAGAAGCACAATGGTAGAGACTTCTGAGGACTGTGATTTCTGCTAGGAAATCCATTGGAATTACTTGCTGATGTGGGGGGTAGGCAGAGGGCATGGCAGCAGAGGTGTCAGGACTAAAAAGGTAAGAGTAGATCTCACTGTGTCCCAGAGACACAGACTGAAAGGATAATTACATTGCACTCAGCTGAGTCCAAGTGTGTGTGTGATGGTTTGGGAGTTCCCTGCCCCCCCACAAAATGAAAATCCCCCAGACTAGACTCAGCCAGCTGGAAGTTAAGGACTGAAGCTCTATTTACAGCTCAGCACAATGTACAAGCAGAGATATACACAACAGACAGGAATAGTTACAGACATAGACAAGTTAAAGGTAATACAGAAACACAATCCTCCTGACAAATCGGAGTCCCCAGGAGGGGCTCCCAACCACCCTTCCACCTTCTTTCCACCCCTCTGCCTTACCCCAGGGGCTGCCTTATGTGCAAGGTGAGTTTGGAGGATGGGCAAGGAGGGTTAGAAGCAGAGTGGTTAGTTAGGTTACTCAGCAGAGAGAAGAAGACACAGCTGCTCCCAGAGAGAGACTGAGAGACTCTGAGTGTTATCTATGTTCTTTTCTCAGCCTATAATATAATTTTCTCCATTAAAATATTCCAATTAGCCTCAAATCAGCACAGTGTGTCAGCAGCAAGGGCAGGGCAGGTTGGGTGCTTTGGGTTCCTGGGCTATAGATGGATGTGTTACAGCATCACTGAAACCTGCCTAGGCCAGAGCACTGCTGGACCTGGAAAAGCACTGATTGCCCTCAGTCTTCTGAGCTCAACATGCCTTTGAGCACACGATGCAGATATTTGAGGAGACCTTAGAGTAGCCTTCCAGTATCTGAAGGGGGCTACAGGAAGGCTGGGGAGGGATTACTTACAAGGTCTTACAATGACAGGACAAGAGGCAATGGGTTTGAACTGGCAGAGGGGAGATTTAAACTGGATGTTAGGAGGAAGTTGTTTGCAGTGAGGGTGGTGAGACACTGGCACAGGTTGCCCAGGGAGGTTGTGGCTGCTCCCTCCCTGGAGGTGTTCAAGGCCAGGTTGGATGAGGCCTTGAGTGACCTGTACTAGTGGGAGGTGTCCCTGCCTATGGCAGGGGGTTGGAACTGGATGATCCTTGAGGTCCCTCCCAACCTAAACCATTCTATGATCCCTCAAACTACCACATGGGGGTAAGCTCCTTCCCCCCTGTTTCCCTGGCAGCATCCTGCTACCTGGTGGACAGGTAGGTAAAGAGTGACAGGCAGGAGTGTGCCTGTTGGGTATGAGGGTGATGCTGGGCAGGTGCAGAGGACAGTCAGGGCACAGCAGGACTGTGACTGAGAGGCAAAGATGCAAGTGATGCTGTTACTGTCAAGCCATATTGTGGCCAATTGAAGGGTGTCAGTGGTGAAAAAGCTGGTGGGTGGAGGGATGGTGGGGAAGAATATGAGAAACCACAGGCAAAGGGCACAGCTGAAGAGAGTGGGAGGAAGAAGCAGTCAGGTGAAAAAAACATTTCTGCTAAGTGAGGAGCCAGGGGGGTGCTTCCAGGTCAAGCTAAGAAGCTTCTCCCCATCTGAGGAGAGATGCCCAATACTCCACTTTCTTTTGGGCCCTCTTGAGTCTAGTATTGCCTCCAGGGGGAAGGGTGATTCTCTGAAGGAAATGCAGATGCAGAAAGGCAGTAGTGTGGCTGGACTTAGATGTGAAAGGGAAGACTCAGCAGAAGTTAGCCAGAGCTGACAGAGGAGGGCAAAAAAAGCAGCTCAGCCACTGCAAGTGCTATTTCCCTGGCACAGAGAGATTTGAGGAAGAAGGGAGGGGGAAGAACCTCTGGCAGGGCACAGGCAACAAAGGAGATGCACAGGAGGCAGAAAGGAAATTACAGAAAATGTGAAAGGGAAGGGGGAAAAAAAAAAAAAAACCTAGACCTGTGCCAGAAGCAGGCTGCAGCCATCAGGGAGGAGGAACTGCAGAGGGAGACAGGTCTGGGGAGACCTTTCAGCAAGGGCTTTAGTCTGAGGGCTTGGGTAGAAGAATCTGTGAAGCTCAGGCAGATGTGCCCTGTGTTTGGCAGTGCAGGCTTGCTGGCCAGGGCAGGGAGAGGCCACCTGCAGCCACCATTGTGGCCCAAGGCTCTCACTGTTGCCTCCTTAAAGCTTTTACAGTTGACCTGTGAGAATGGAGCAGCAGCTGCCTCCTCCAGAGCCACCTACTGCACATCAAACGAGCAGCATTAATCCTGCTCCTTTTAGTCACCAGCCATAATACCTGCAATGGCAGAACAACCTTAAATGGGATTTTGGGTAATATTTGCCATGAGAGATGAGAATTAAACAGGTGGTTTGGGTAGGGCACACTTTTTTCTCAGCACTTTGTGCAGTGCAGATTGGTGAGTTTCATTTCTGCTTTCTATCTCTTGTAGGTTTACGTGGCTCAGATTTCAGCCTCTTTCAGGCTGAGCAGGAAGATCACTCTCAGAGGTACGTGGGCAGTTCTCTTATGGGAATGAAATTATGCTTCTTTCCTATGATACTGCCCTTAAATTTTTAATTCACTTTAAGTGATCACCCTCATCATTAAAAAAAAAAAAATATATATATATATATCCCCCAAGAAGATATAGCCCTGAATTTTCAATTAAATCTCTCTTTCAATAAAAAGTAACCTGCAATTTCCAGGGGCAGATTAAAATTTTGCTGCAGTTGTACAGTTCTGCATAGTTGAAAGGTTGCTGGATAAATTCCTCTGAGGCATCTTCCTCTACCACAGGTACTTGACTAAGGGGCAGAAGGAGGAGCTAGAGGTGGCAGTCTGTTGGGGCAGTACCTGAGAAATGCAATTTCAAAAGTAAAAGCAGTGGTGGGGGAGTCACAGGTAATGGAGCAGCTCCCTTGTGCATGGCCAAGTGCTCCTCACTGCTGGAGAATTTCCTGCAACAGGACTAGTAAAAAATGTTTGTTCCTTGGGGTATTTCCAGCCCGGTCCTCTTGCTGGTTCCTCTTCCATGGCCAAAGCCCTGCTGCATATACACACTGCTTCTGCTCAGTGCTGAGCGCTGGCTGCTGGCCATGGCAGGGTGCTGCGGCCCTGCACCCCCCACCTCCGAGACGAGAAGCAGCAGAACCTGGACCTGGAAGCAGAGCCAGAAATAGGGAAGGCAGCTATCTGAATCACAGCGTCCCAGTTTAGCCTCTCCTGATCACATGCCGTCTGCTCCCTGACAGCCTGCTGCTAATGTTACAGACAGCGGCAGAGCTCTGCTTGCAGGCACTGCCTTCCAGTCAGAACTGGAGCCATGAGCTGGAAGAAAGGCAAATACAAGCTAAAATTGCAGTATCTTGAGATGAGGGAGGAGGGAAAGAAAAGTACTAACCTGATGGCGATGGCCATAATGCTCTGCATCATCTTACATAAAAGCTCTTTCTCAGCTGTCCCAATTTAAAAGAGTGGGTGAGGGTTTAGTCACTCCTCTAAACCAGCATTTCTGAGGCTGCTGCTGTTTGTCATGTGGCTAAAAGGACATGANGCTAAAAGGAGGTACAACAATAATGGCAAGAAGATACTGGTGATGATTTGGGTCCAGATAACTATAAAACTAAACATAACAGAAGGTTGAGAAAAGCTTCAGAGACCCCCAACAGCAACTATAATGGCTCTGTCAAACTGTAAGGGAGGATTACATTGCAGAATAGTTTGCTGAAGGCCACTATGTGCTGCCAAATGAAAAGTATCATTGTCACAGAGCTCCTCCTTGTCTTTGAGGGTGGCTGTGTGTTAGTGTCTATCCTCTAATCCCAGTGATGATGCTGGACATGACAAGGCTTTGACTGAGGCTGGGCACCAAGAGTCTACCACCTTCCAGCTCTCAGGGGCTGCATCTGTGCAGCAGAACAGGCTGACCCTCCAGTGCTCTCCAGCATTCCAGCCCCTCAGGACTCAGCCTGCAACACTCTGGACATGGGTCATGCCTGCAGGATTCCCCCAGGGAAGCCCCAGTACGAACAGAAGCAGCCACTGTGTGCTCCTGGGAGTGCTGGTGGCCGGGACAGTGGGACATCAGTCAGTTCACACTGGCTCTTGCCAGCAATGGGCAGACACCAGCTTCCAGCTGGGCTTTGTCTCTCTCACGATGGTGAAGGTGGTTCAGGGCTTCCCACAGCATCTGGTGACAAGGACAGGGCAGATCTTCAGTGCTGGCTCTTTGTGGTAAAGGAGCAGGAAGTGGAGCCTACAGTGGGCTACCCTCCTGGGGTTCAAAACCCCCAAAAGCCCAAAGGGAAGTGAAAGCTCCCTTTCTAGAATGTGGAAATGCTGAGGGGCATTTCATGCTTCAGCAGCCAGACAGGTTCAGAGAGCAGCAGAAATCCCCCAGTGCTTCAGCTAGCAGCAGCAGGAGGTGTGGGAGAAGGGGCAGCACTGCAGACATCAGAAGGGAGCAGCTGGTAGGCGGCCGAAGCTGTGACCAGAAACCACTTAGTCCCCACTGGCACCAAGGAAGGGATACGAAGGATGCCCCAAGACACGGAGAAGGGCAGTGCAGTTGCACAGAGTGGGCAGACACCAACTCTCTGGAGGTCTCAAACACCCAGAGAAGGATGGAGTGGGGGATGTGAGAGCTGCATTGTAACTACCCCAAGACTGGCCAGGATCAAACATCCCTCAGGAATCTCTGCAGCAGTTTCCCACTGTTTCTGCTACAATCCTGCAGTTCCCCTGTTCTGCTTCTAATCTCCCCACAAAAAGAATGTTTAGCAATGCTGCAGGACACATCCACAAGGAAAGGTTTTGAACAGAGATCTTTTAATCAGTATTTTCTGAAAACTGTGTGTTTTAATCAAGTGTAACATTTAAAAGTGAAGAAGCACCTAAAACAAAACAAGTGGTGACATTATATGACTGCAGGGGGGTGGGCTTGAGATACTAAGGCAAAACAACATGCAATAAATTCTCTTTAAAAAAATTAATTAAAAAAAGAAATAAGGTAAGAAAGGCAAGGAAAGGGGCCTCTGGAAGGAATACTTTTTGCATTAAGAGATTATAAGTAATAACAACCAGCTGGAGAATGAAAGATCTCAAATTTATGTAGAGGCTGTCGAGCTACCCAGGCGCAGCATGCCAAGAAGATAAACCTCTCTCTTCCAGGTCAAGTTACTGCCAGGTAAATTATGTCTAAGCCATCCTTGTAAGAAGCAAGAGTGACCTCGTATGGCTTACTAAATTATTCCAGCAGATTGTGATCCCAGATCTTGTTATTACCTTGATGGAATCATCTAAATTCAAATCAGGGCACCAGATCTGAACTCCAGGGCGCTCTTGTTCTCCTAGAAATGAAACTTCATCATGTGTTGGGAGAATTAGTAATGTGGGGTGGGAGACTGGAAATGCTGTTCAGGCCTTGAAGGTTCTGATCCAAAAGTCTAATACTTCTTTTGCTTGCAATACTTTTGGTATTGGTGATCTCCTTGCAGCAGACTTAGGGCAGGCAATGAGTGATAGCTGAGCTCTGAGAGTTCTTTATGAACAAAACTGTTAGGCAGCACTTTTGGGTACAAGTGCCTATTTGGGAGAAAATTTTCACAGCTCTTTTAATACAACAGCTGAGGCTATTTAATTTCCAAGGCATCAGTCACTGTGAAGTTTAGGCACCAAATACAGAAACTCCTGGGAAAACTCCATTTCTCTCCTCCATGGGCCTGGTACACAGGGTTTGGGCCAGCATCCTTCCAAATGGGGAGCACTGCTCTCCCACACACTGCAATGCCAATACCATTTTGCTAGGGAAAATACAACTCAGAATTTCCTACTAATGCCATATAGCAGTGCTACAGCTCTGGAGGATGAGGCTTGCCAGGCATCCAAGGCCAAGATGTGAGCAATGCAGATTAATCTACCTGTGTCCCCAGACCAAGGGAGAAGTATTTTAACAGCTGGAGAGTGCACAGCTCTCCTGTGTAATCAGAGCTCACAGTCAGAGCCAGTTATTCTGATCAACTGCAGCGATAGTGATGATGTGGACAGTACTTAAACCTCCAGCCAGAAAGCTCATGGGAAGAGAGGGGTTCAGCTCAGTACCAGGATGATTACAGCTTTCTCTTGGTTGGCACTAAACCCTGCTCCGCCTTCCATTTGGTCCTGGAGATCCAGATCCAGAGGTGATGTTTGTAGACAGGACAGTTCCAGATCAGCCCATATCTCATGTTTGGCACAAGTTCTGGGCAGTTTGCAGAGAAGAGGGGGAATAAAACCTCAGATACATTTTTAGATGCTCTGGTCTGTTTGCAGCCCTTTGGCACAGTCTGCACTCACTGGAGCCACAAATCTCCTCTGAGTAACTCGAAGGAACTGCCTGCTGAAAAGCTGCTCACATTGTAGTAAACGTGCGCAGGGCTGAGTTTACAAGAGATCTGTGCGTGACTGCCTGTGAGGGAAGAGGAGAGGGCAGGAGGTCACCCTTTATTCAGAGAGGAGGATGCTGAAGAAAGTTGGTGCTGGGTGTGCAGCTTTCCACCACCTCTGAAAAGCATTCCTGAAAGCTGACACTGCCAGCAATTTTTTGTTTTGTTCCAAGGTGCTCATGCTTCAGAAGGCAGCACCTTGACACCCACATCCATTATGTGAGCAGCTTGTGGAAACGGCTGGGTCCTGTTCTCTGTGACAGCAAGCCCCAGGCACAGCCTGGAGCACGCAGCCCCTCAGACAGCAGTCACTCCCAGCACCCCAAGGCTCCCCAGCCCCCTCCTGCACTCAGCCACAAGGAAGGCAGAGGAGCATTTCCAGAATCAGGCTTTCACTGCTGCAAAAGTTGAATCTAAGTTAGCACATCAGATTTCTCCCCCTTGCTGAGGAGCCACAGGTGCTTGAGGGTGAAATTTAAGGCCTTTGACCGTGGGCATTGTGACAATATAATATCACATCATGGGAAGCAGGCAGGCTTCATTAAACAACGGCTGAAAATTGTACAGATGAGAAAGAAGCCAGCAAATTAAGATCCACAGCTCTTGTTCACACGGCAAAACATCATTAGCTTTGAGGTGGGAGACTGTTACCTTTTACACCCTGTTGACTTTTAGTGCTGGTGTTTTTAATACACACACTGCAGCTGCTTCGGGAAACGCAAACTGCAGTAATTGCTCCAAAGCTCAGTTCATCATTCCTTGGAACAGATGTCAGTGGGGACAGAACCTGCCGAAGGAGAAGGGGAGGAGCGACGGAAGGGCCTGGGGAGAGGAGCAGAAAATCAGAGTAATCCTGCGCTAGTGAAATGGGATACCCGTCTGGACACAGAGAGGTGGCTGGCAGCACAGGTACTCTGCGCAGTTACAGGGCTCTGCCCTGCTGTCTGGTGCTTGCTTTCACCAGTGGGCGATCAGCAGCATTTAGAAGAAAACACATCAGATGGGGGCTGACAAACAAATGCTTCTTTTGTTTAAGCATTTCCATAGCTGAAACCTTGCCTAGCTGTAAGGTGCAAAGGCGATGCATTTTCTCTCTCTCTTTCTCTCTGTCTGTCTGTCTTTGGGGATGGGAGGGGAAAAGAAGGGAGGAAGATCTGAAGTGGAAAAACAACACCAAGAGAGGGGAAAAAAAAAACCCCAACACTGTGTGGCTGCATGTGGAAATGGTGCCGAGGAGAGCAGAGACGGGCTGACAAAACAAGCCAGGAATGCTGAGGGCCGAGTTCTGAAACACATACGGTTTATGTTGTTCTTACCACAAACCAAAAATATGTTCCCATTTGAAATGGTTGAATCCACAGCTGTTTTAAAATCCCTTGGTACTTTGGAGACAAATGATCCAAGTCAGACTGTGCTAACAGGGTCAGTTTTGGAGCCAAGCGAGAGCTGTGACTGATGCAGAATCACTGCAGTTCCATCCCTTTCCACATCAATCATGGCTCAATGAAAATCCTGTGGGGCTGTCGGGCTCTCTTACAATATTGTTTACATTAGCAGATGATGTAAAGCTCCTCCAGCAAAACTGTGCTGCTGGATTATGATCCTCACTAACAGCAAAAAGAGCTCAAGTTGCAGCTGCAGGACAGCACGGAGAGGTTCAGGCGCACAGCCCCAAATTTACATCGGCACAGGCAGTCATTAATGTTTCATAGAACACACCCATTGATTCATCTCTGCAGGCAAACTCTCTCTCTTTAAACAGATAATTATAAAGCACCTTGGAGCAAGTCTGCATCCTAGATGCTCTGTGGAGTAGCCACCTTGATATTGTCATAAAAGCCAAAATGGCTTTAATCCATTTCCTCACAATAGCAGTTTTAATTCACTCTGAGAGGGATGCCTGTCAGGGAAATAGTATTTTTCTCAGATTCACACCTGAGGTCAGAACCTTGCCCTCTGCGCCAGAGCTAATAAATCACAGTTCTTTTCTCCTGCTCCTTTTGAACAGCGAGGACAGTCTCTTGCAGAAAGACAAAACACAAAAAGGGTCTTTGCAGGAGCGGACAAGGCATCGTGGGGGAGGGATGTGGAAAACGCTCCAGCAGCATCCCATAATCACTTACCGGGGAGGGTAGGCTCACAGCTGTGCTGGGCCTTCAAAAGAAAGACTCAGCACCTGTTTAATCTCGACTGAAAGGTCTCAAGTTATGGCTCTTATGCTCTAATACACCCCATTAAGTATTTGCATATTAAACATAGAGAAAAGAAAACCTTTTTGAAGTGACACCGAGTGAATAGCTTCGCAGCCTCTCCTGCTCTCCATGGGTCCCTCTAATTGGTCCCTCTCGTCCTGGCACTTGATTGCCCTGGAGCCGAGGTGGGTTTTAAGGCAGAAATTCCCCAGGCATTCCAGCGGTGCAGAGGAGCCACCAGGCACAGACAAAGCACTGCCAGTCACTATCAGAGGTAACAGAGAGCCAGCAGCCTTCTCCTCAGCTCAGGAGAGGAGTCTGGGCTGTGTCTGATGCACTACAGGAGTGGTCACAGCAGGTCAACAGCTCCCATCATGAGCATCCCTTCCCCAAAGCAAGACATTTCAAATACAGAAATGCTTCTTTCTACCTCCAGCCTCTGCTTGAGCCCTTGTGAAGGGTTGTCCTACCTGCCACAGCTCCTGCTGTATCTAGGCCCAGACTAAAAAATCTTCTGTCCCGCTCAATGGGATGCCAAGGTGCCCACAGAGCCTGCTGCCATTAGCCAACCAACAGCTCCTGCTTCTCTGCAGACTGTGTGCATTAGAGGCCACTCATATCTAGCTTCCACCTCATGAGCCGGTAAAGTGCCTTGCGCTGGCAGCAGCAGATGGAGCCAGGTCTTGCTGCACTTCCCAGCAGACCACTTGAGCTTCTGAACAATCTGTGCTGTGCCTGCTCTCCTGCCAGGGAGCAGCCGAGGGCCTGCGGAGCACTGGCAGCAATGGGAGCATTTGTGCCGAGGCACCCGAGGCCACTCCGTCTCCTGGCCGGCACTGCCAGGGATGAATGCTCTGCTTCATGGCACCCTGGGGACGGCAGGAAATGTGGTCAGGGCAGCCATGTTGCCATGCACATTTGGCAGATCCAGCTGCAGTCAGGCCTCGCATGTGGTTTGGAGGTAGCCGCTGCCTGGTTTGATATTCTGTCGGCAGGCTCTGTTCTCAGATGTGGTTCCCAGCACCGGCCGCACGAGTGCCCCTGCCTCCACATAGTGCTTTTCATCTGGGCAGGACGGCGGCAGGGCTGCCTCGGATCACCAGCTGGGGCTGGACCTGTGTCAGAGAGTCTCTGCAGAGGATGGAGGCATTTGTCTGGGACTTTCTGGCTCCCCAGCCAGCACGCAAATAGCAACCCTGGCCGTGGAGAAAGGATTGTGAGCTCCTGGGGTCCCAGCTATGCCTGGATGCTTTGCCAGAAGGTCCCAGGATAGCCTGGCTACACCGCACCAGCAGTTTCCATCCCCTTGACTGTGCAGCAGCAAGGGCTCGGCTCTGCAGGCTCCGAGCTCTCTCCCACAGCAGTGTGGTTCCCAGGGGCCTGGCTTGGCTGGCTGGCATGCTGCGGGCACAGCCGGGTGCAGCAGGGGGCCTGGGATCAGTGCTGCTGTGTGTGCCACTCTCAGCAGGCAGCATCAGAAAAGACTCCTTACGCTGGGAAAGGATGATGGTGAACGTCCTGGGATGAGTTCCTGTGAATGCCTGCTGCTGCCCAGTCCCTAGGGTGTTCCTTCCACTGCCACACACTGGAAATGCTCAGCTCCTTGCACAAAGGGGCTTTATTCTTATGGCAGAGACTTTTATTGTGCAGAAGGAACTGGCTGGATACAACAGGCTTCTTTGTGCGGCAGTTTCACCCAGGAGCCATATGCAGTCCCAAGGCAGGACTTGAATACTGCTGAGGGCATTACATGATCCCTCTGCACAGAGATACATTCAGCTCAAACAGTGTTATTTTTGTCTCATATTTTGGTGACTGTTGAGAGGGGACACAGACGAAGACAATAGCAGGGAAAGTGTGCGTGAGTCCTGCACATATTTTATATCTTTTCACTTAAAGACATGGAGAGAGGAGGGGGGGAAATCACAGAGTTCCTGATGTGCCTAATTGCCCAGCAGCAGCAGCAGCAGCGAGTTGGCAGGGTCCGCGTCAGCCTGCGCCGGCTGGTTCTTCACCTCACCATATGTCTGCTCAGACACTCACAACTCCCCCAAACAAGCCACATGGCAGCTTGGACACTTTATAAGGGCTGTGCATGCTGTTCTAGAGGAGTAATCAAAAATAATTCCAAATGTTCAGTGTTTCTGTCCTTGCTGGAGACTAGGACTGGGCTTTTATGGTGCTTTTCTATTCCTTACTTCATTATAAGCATTACAGATGTTGGCAATGCAATCCTGCCCTCTTACCAGTCATAGCTTTAAAGGACTGGTTTACTTGCAATGACCAACCAGGCTGGCATTTCCTATTGCTCTTTACTGACAGGATTATTTTGCAGCCTCAAAACATCTGCAGTCATATGTTAGCTTGTAAGGAATGACCTCTCTCTCAGGCATTATTGCTAAATGACCCCGAGCTGGAATGGTCACAAACTCTCAGAGGTCTGGAAGGTTCAACTACTGTTGCCATTCAGCTGCAGCATGAGCTTCTGGAGCAGCATAGCCTGCAGATCCTTGCCTTCCAGCTGGCTCCTGCCTTCATGGCACTGGCAGAAGACAACACTACTCGGTGTTACAACAGTCGCACCCCTCATCAAATTAGCATATGTCAGGATGACATTCAGCAGCACTCTGAGCTCCTGTCTCAGAGCACAGAAGTACCTCTTTACCAGGCTGTATACATTTCCACAATCAACGCAGCAGTCTCAGCTTCTTGGTTCTTCCTACTGCAGGAAGGAGAATGCCCACAAAATCTTTTGTCATTAGCATGTCATTTTCATCAGCATATCACCATTAGATGCTTTGGTGTGATGAAGGGCATTTTTCTCTGACACAGGCCTAAGAGTGGCAAGGGTTAATAAAAGTCTTGGCACAAGTGTTGCATGCATCTATCTCTCCTGGCATTTAGCCTCCTGGCAACAAAAAGTTGACAAGTGCCTTTCTCTAAATCTGCTGTCCTGTTACAGGCTCAATCAGGCAAAACTCTTAATACCTTTCTTCGAGTAATGAAAAAGAAAAATCTTTATCAGGAAATAAGACCACAGGTACACAGACATTTATGTCACTCTTTGGAAGCTCAGTATTTTCTCTTCTCATCCAGTTTTACACCCCATGGTGGTGAGATGTGAGCTCCTCTTTTTAATTACCTCCTGCAGGAGAATGCTCCCTAGAGGCAGGGGAAGAGCAATACCAGCTCTAAAAGCACTAGGAAGAGCCCGAAACTGGCAGCCAAGCTGCTCAGCCCCAGAGCAAGCCCCAGGGAGCTGGGAGGTGCAGAGTGTTGCTGAACTCCCAGGCCAAGCTCCTCTCCTCTGGCAGCTGCACGCAGAAGCACAAATGAAAATGTTTTCTACACAGACACTTTGCAAACCCTCACTCAGCAGCCAGGCAGCTCAAATCCTCAAAGAAACGGCTACCAGCTGAGGGAAAAGTGAGCACCAGGATATTTTCAGAGCTTCGGGTCCACCAGCACCACTATGTCTGGCATCTCAGCCTCCCTTCCATCTCGAATCCCCCCTTGTTATCTGCGTCAGTGCAAGGGTAGCTCTNCAATCTTTTCAGGCTGCCAAAACTCAGGCTGTCAAATACAAGTTAACAGACCCAAAACACAGATGCCCATTCTTGACTGAGTTTCCCATACTGACTGGATGTGCTCAGAACAGCTTTTAAGGTCAAAGCACTGGTTTCTCTTACTATAACCAACTCTCCCCAGCAGCCAGTCATTTGTTGCCAGTGGCATTCACTGTACCAGTGAGCACCAGTTCTCACACACACTGGTTTCACTCAGCACTGGCACACAACATATGTGGTTGCAATTTGTTAGGGTCAAAAGCAAGCACTTAATGACACAAATCCCTTGTGTAATGTAGTGCAGTGAGGTCAAAGGTTTCTCAGCTGAAGTGCTTGAAAGTGGCCTGAGGCAGGGGTATCCAAAATCTGAATAAAGTAAGTCTAAAGACCTTTTTTTCCTTCACCTGGAACCAGAGGTGCTCTGCTTGATCACAGACTGGAAGAGATTTGACCTGCACATGTGCGTGCAAAGATATGGCATACTTGTATTATTTGTGTGCTGCCTGTAAAGAATACAGCACTGGAGGCCTCTAAGGTTCTCTAAGAGCCTTTACTTGCCACCCAAGCCCAGGTGCTCAGCACCTTCTTCAGCAGCATGCCCCAGATCTGCTCCACAGGCCAATACATCTGGGCTGAGAGCATCACTTAGTTTCCATGTCACTAAAACCTCAGCTTTTCTGCTGGCAGTGCCAAAAAAAACCCCACCTGCTCAATGAGTAGAGCAGATCTGTCACGGTACCAGCATCTGAGAAGCCTGGTGAATATCCTGCCCTACCTTCCATATTCTCTACTGGCTTACAACTGCACTCACTTCTCACAATCTCTCTTCTGGACCAAAAAGTCTTTGAGGGCAGGGAGTGTCAGATGTGAGACAGGCTTGTGCACACAACCATCACAGTGGGTCCTCAGCAGGGTGCCACAGAGAAGCCTTAACATAGGATAAACTACAACAATAAAAGCATAACCTGGAATCAAATTTCTGCAAAGGCTACTTGAGATGCTGACTTCAGGACACTGCCCAGCACCCTTGGGCTTGTGCTGTTGAGCACAACAGGGCAGCTGTCATGTGTCAGACTACCAGAGTCAAATCTGATGGCTTTCTGAGACACCCACCCACCAAAATGATGCCTAAGAAGCCACAGCTTGTTTTCAGCAGTGTCAGGGAAACTCGGAAGCTGCAGATTGTTAAAGTAAGGTCTCTCCTAATCAGATGATCAATACAGTGCAGCAAAAAAAAAGTGAATGCAATCATTCCCTGCAGTACTGCATGAAGTTATTTCACTTTCTGGAACTTCAGTCCCAGCTACTTAAGATGATGTAGTAAGTCTGAGTTAAGTGTCTGGGATGCATTTCCAGATAGGTGTGTTATTATTGTTTCCTTTTTTCCCTTTTGCTTTTGTCTGAAGCGTAAAGAACGGGGCCACTGCCAGAGGCAGGGTACCAGGCTTGACAGACCAGTGGTCTGATCAAGTCTGGTATATCCTTTGTTCCTCTGTTCCAATTTAATGCCTGCTGGGAGTGAATTCCAGTCATGTGGGGATGTTTTTGCCAATGAATATTTACCAACATCCTGACTACTCTGGGAACACAGTTAAAAAAGCAGCTCCAAGGGAAGTGAATACATACTAGAATAAACACTTAGAAATAAGTCATGAGTGTTCTTCTTTAGTGCTGAGCAGAGAGGCTCAGTTCACATGTACTTTTAGGACTAAATCAACCCAAAAGGCACATACTCCATGTGCCATTGCTACAAGACCTAGATTTTTATGCCATTTATAAGTATGTATCATGTTGTAGGAATATATTTTTTGAGTGGCACACTGAATCTTTACAGTCCAGTAGTCACATAGGTAGGTGGTAATATGATTTCCCTAACTGCAGAGAAGCTGACTCAGTAAATACTTGGGCTTGTGTAGCTAACCCCCAAAATCCTAACCCTTGAACAGTAACAGGGATGCCTTCATCACACTGAGTCTACCTCACATGTCAGTGCATGTCACCTTCATCAGCTGCTGTCCCAGTTATGGTTTGAGGTCTGCTTATCTGTGCTTATCTGTGGGGACTGACTGATGATGCAGCATTTGTTCTGCCTCCCTTCCAGCTGCTAAATCCCATTAAAGCAAGCAAGAAATTAATGAAACCCTTCCCTGGTGTCATGGAGAAGAGTAAGCAGTTGCAGCAGCCATGGGGATGGCATGTCAGCAGCTGAAGGAGATGAGGTGGGTTCTGCAACTGCATGTGGAGGAGATAGCTGTTGGGTAATCTCTGCTTCAATCAATCAGTGTGTTTCAACCTCTGCACTGGATTTTTTTCATCTCTTGAAACAACATCAAAGGGAGATAAAAGTGAACTGTTCCTGGCCTCAAATACATCAAGGGAAACCTGTGAGGACAGAGGATACCTTAGGTCTTCAACTTCCTCTTCCCTAAATGAGGTTCACAAGAAACACCTGCTTAGGAGCTCTGGCACACAGCACTGCTACCACAGTGGCTGATAAGACAGAGTTGGTCTCCTGGAGCAGCAGGGATCATGGATTATTCATAACAAGGGGGTTATTTTAGTTCTGCTTTGTTGTTTGGGCCAGTACTACCTCTATGTCCAGAACTACAGAATCACCCTGGCCTCTGTGGTGCTCAACAAAGCAGTGCTGGCAGCCTTAACATGCAGTCTGCCTAAAATCACAAGAACAGCTCACAACAAGGGTGGGAGACTCTCTGAATTTTAAATCTTTTGCATTGCATTTGGTCATCTTTTCTGGAATTTCTCTTTAAGAAGAAGGGTTAGAAGGTTGGCAGGGAGGTTTGGTGTGTATCTTTTGGTTTTGGTTGAGTTGGGTTTTTTTCCCTTGCTTTATGCTGAAAACATCCTGAAACCCTTGCTGCAGAGTCTATGACTTCAAGAAAAAAAAGAAATCAAAGCCTCACCATGAAAGCTCTGGCACTGGCAGTGTAAATGCTCTGTGATGTTGACCTGCTGTCCTGCACACAAATCCCCAGCCTCTAGAGGGGAGAGAATTTCACCTTCCAGCTTTCATGTGCAAAATGATGACAGGGTCAGGATTTTCTTAGACAGAAGCTGGTTTGGACAGAGAGCAATCTAGTGTTGCCAGCTTCACCTTGACTCCTAGCACTCTGGAAGCTCTAATAAAGCTCAGGCCCCTGGAAGAACGTGCTTGTTTCCATCCGTGGTTTCATAGGCATTGTCCTCCCTTCTCAAGGAGGTCTGCCTACAGGTCTAGAAAGAGGAGTAGCTCCGTGAGCTTTCTGTTTCTTCCTGTCTTGTTTGGGTCTCACATTCATCTCATTGGTGAGAGCAAATGAGCAGCACAAGGGAACTGCTAATGGGCAGCCTGATAAGGGAACGCTCATTTGCACTTCCTCTAGCTCTGGCTTATTTGAAGTGGTGTGGGTCTGAGTGCAGTGCAGGGAATGAGACAGAACTCCAGTATTTATACAGGTCATCATATAACCACAAGAAAAGTAGGACAGACAATTTTGCATTAACCTGTAATGTTAAGTACTTAATCAACAGCTTAAATGTTCTGCAATTTCCCAGCTTGACTGACAGCACCTGAATAGCTTTCTGCAAATTAAGTGGTCTTAAATTTAAGCACATTAGTGTTCTCTGGTTAGTATTGACAGTCATAACCAGGGTTTCAGCTATGCATATTTATGTTATAACACAGATAGGGTGTTCAACCTAGATTTGGAGGATTTAGGGGTTTTTAGAGTTCCAAAAATATATGTAATGGACCAGAGCATCAGAAATATGACATCTGCTCTAGTGCACGATTTGCAAGAAACTGTGGATCTGTTCCTTTGAGAGTGTTATCACTGCCAGAAAACACTAAGCCCTAAAAAAAGTTTCAGCTAGAATTTGCAAATACTGAGCCACATTCCTCACTCAGGGCTTTCCAGGGCAGCCTGTCTACTCTGTATCTCTTTAGGATGCTTCTCTCTTTTCAGTGCCTCAGAGTCCCACAGCCATATCCTCACCAGGCTTGCAGGGCTGCAGTGTGCTGTCACCACTCTTTTAAAGGTGGGGAACACGAGCCCTTGGCTCGCCCACTGTCTGTGAGGTAATGCAAGGAGCAGAAAGACCTCGTTCAAATTCCTACTTTCCCTTTCATCCTTCCTACTGGGCAGCTCTGCTCTTCAGGCAGCAGTTTGTCATGCTCAGGTCTGCTGGTGAAAGATGTACATGAAAGCACTGGTTCAGCCTTCGGCCACAGCAGTCTGGCTGCATGTTACTGCTTCAAAGCCAAGCTCCATGCCCTTTCAGAACAGGCAGTGTCTCCATTTTTATACAACACTCAGCCAACCCGAGGCAGTTTGCAAATTATTACTGTTTTATACCTGTTATTCATAACTCTGCCTGTCATTTACCTTGGTGCCCTGAGTGTTACTGCTATTTTATCATTTCCAAAGTGATTGAGTCAGAAGTCCTGTTTACAGAGATACAGTTTTTGGCACAGCTTCCACACCATTAAGAACAAGGCTCATAATTACCAGGAGAAAGGAACTGTATGAGGGTTTTATAGAGCTTGTGAAGGTTGTTTTTAATGCCTCTCACTCAGTTGCAACTTGCCAGGAGATAGAGTTGAGTTAAACACATTAAACACTGCCACCACAGTGGCTTTCAGAGACTTTTTTTGACATGGGTTAAATAGAACTTGAATTATAAACATTCAGTTAGTCTTTCTCTCCTCCTTCTTCCCCAAAATTACTTCAAATATTTGCTATTTGCTGCTTCACAAAGCCTAAACCTGACATATGGGACATGCAGGCTGAGACATCCTGAACAGAGCTGTAGGAATTATGGATTTTTTTTTCACTTTTTCTTTTTGGCAGCTAAAACTGCTACAAAAGAGTAAGCCTTCAAACAGTTTTCTCAGGCCAGAGATCTAGGCTGGGCAGTGACTGGCTTGAGACCAACCCTGAAGAAAAGGACTTGAGGATGCTGGTGGTTGAGAAGCTGAGTATGAGCCACCAGTGTACACTTGCAGCTCAGAGACCAAACCAGATCCTGGGCTGCATCAAGAAAATTGTGGCTAGCAGGTTGAGAGAGATGATTCTCCCCTGTACACTGCTGTCATGAGACCCCACTTGGAGTACTGTGTCCAGTTCTGGAGCCTCTATTACAAGAAAGATCTGGAGGTGGTAGAACATGTCCAGAGAAGGGCCACGAGGCTGATCAGAGGCTGGAGCTCCTCATCTATTACAACAGGCTGTGAGAGTTGGGGCTGTTCAGTTTAGAGGAGAGAAGCAGCCACAGAGACCTTATCGTGGCCTTCCAGTATCTGGTGAGGGTCTTTTTAGGGTGTTGGGTAGTGATAGGTCTAGGGGGGATGAATCCAAGCTAGAGGAGGGTAGATTTAGATTGGATGTTAGGAAGAAGTTCTTCACCATAAGGGTAGTGGAACAGGTTGTCCAGGAAGGTGGCAGAAGCCTCATCCCTGGGATTTTTTTATGCCCAGCTGGATGTGGCTCTGGGCAACCTGATCTGGTGGAAAGTGTCCCTGCTTATGGCAGGGAGGTTGGAACTGGATGATCCTTGAGGTCCCTTCCAACCCTGACAATTCTGTGATTCTGTGATCTGGCAGCAGCTGTGACTGGCCTGCAGATGTCTGTAAATACAGGCACGGTGGGTTGGGCTGGGCATAATTTACTCAGACACAGGCTCTGCTTGCAGAAGTACCTGTAAGGCAGTAGCTGGTTGGAAGTCTAGCAGGGCAAGCTGCCTTTTAGGCCAAAGTCAGGTGCTAAAAATACAGCACCTGCTGTCATATTATTGTATAGAAACAATTAAGCAGCAATGCTTGAACCATAAGACTGTGTCATCAGTCACTGTATGCCATGTGCCACTATGAAAATTGAAGGGTTTAGCTAAAGACCTTCTAGATATCCTGAATAAATATTGGCTTGTTTTCAGAGGTGCCGCTGGAAATGCAAGATACAGTGGAAGGTTTCTCATTTTCCTTTGTTTTTTTGGTTGGTTGGTTAGTTGGAGTTTTTTTGCTTGTTTTTAATATTAAAAATTAAAAAGGAGATGGTGCCTTGTGCATTATCAAGCAAAGAAACAAAAAATCCACCACTCCCCCTCCCCCCCGCCNAATCAACCTACTCCCCCCCCCCCCCCCCCCGAAAAAAAAAAAATATCAAAGCACAAAAATCCCCCACAATCTTCGGAACTCTCTGAAGGGACAAAAATGGCAGCAGTCCTCAAGGCTGGCTCCCTTGGATGGCAGACTTGGCAGCAGCGAGGGGCAGAGCGTATCCCTCAGCCCAGCCTTGCTCCCTCTGCCAGAGCTGCCCCGAGGGGAGAGCTTTGCTAGAGAAAAAAAAAAAAAAGCATCTACTAGTCCAACTGTTAGCTGCCGTTAGCAGGGAACCAGGTGTAGGCTGTGTGAATATTTTAAGTCTAATTTAATTTAGCAGTCGGATTAGGTGTGCGCTATTTATAATCAGGCAACGCCGAGCGGTTCCTCGGCTCTTGCAGCAGGTGGGAGCCTACTTAGCGCGGAGTCAGGGAGCGCTGTGCAGGCTGCAGGGCGAAGCTGGGGGCTCTCGGGCACTGCTCAAACTCAACAGGCAGAGAGGAGCTTTAAGTTGTTTAAACTAAGCGAGCGTTTATTAGTAGGCAGTGTGAGTGCATCTCCTTGGCTCTGTGACCACAACCCTCGGAAACGGAGTAATCTTTTGTGCTGACTAACATTTTGCATGAGGTAAGGAGAAGTGGTTTGCTCTTGCCGGAGGGCTCTCCCTGGTACGGCAGAGGGTTTGGTATCTTCCATCGGACACAAAGAGCCAGCCGGAGGCTGCGGTGCGGAGCCGGGTGGCACCACGCTGTGTCGCGGCGGCCGTGAGCAGGCTCCGTGTGCTCCCCGCGCAGTTTGTTTCACCGTCTAGACGCTGTGACTTTTATTAGATCAGATTCAAATTGGAGACGTGGCCCGGGCAAAGTCTCCAGAGCAGCAAAACATTGCCAGAGATAGGAAGAGAGCGTTTAGCCAGTCGGATTTGGACCAGCTGCAACTGTGTCAGTGGAGGATAGAGCCAGTCCCAGCAAAAAGCACTTTAAAGTCAGGATGAGAAGTGGGACAGGGAATTGCTGAAATCAGGGGTAAGCGTCAGCTCAATTAGAGGTTCTCAGTTGCTTCCTGTGCCCTTGGTTGTTAAAAATTTAGCAGTGCAGGCTGATGGCAAAAGGACTGGTAACAAACATAATGATATTTTTTTTCCTCCTGCTTACTGTCCTAATATCAAATTATTGCAACAATAAATCCTCCAGCTGGAGCAGGACTCATGCCCTAGACTTTTGGTCACTGCAGTCCTGCACTTGTGGCTATCTGAAACGCGCCAGGCACCTAGAAGGACTCTGCAAACAGCAGGACGCTTTGCCCTGCCAGGTGCTGCTGAGCCTCTGTCCCCGGAGCTGACTCCCAGGAGGGCTGCACGCAGCTGTTGCCACGGAGTACTGAGAAGATAAGACCTGAGGCATGACTTGTGCAGAGGGTTTGAATGCACATGGGCCTCCATCGGCCCACTAAATAGTTCTTGTATCTATAGGCTGCATAATACTGAAACGGGGTGGGGGAATAATTGATATGCTGGAGGGCAGAGCTGCCACTATGTGGGGGTAACTTAAGCCTCAGCTAGGTACTGTTAGTATTGCAAAGCATTTAATCACATGCTCAGCTTCATTAACATGAACAGTAAGACCAAAGCATTTGTATCATGTGCCATCTTCAGACAAAATTCAGAAGTGTGAGATAGTACATTTTGCACTGGGTTTTGCTGTCCTAGTTGTTTGCTTCGTGCAGAGATACATGATCAGATGAGAGAACTGTGTTGGTTTCAAAACTGCAGAAGATGACTGCAAATGCTTGAGAGAATAGTTGGGTTTGATTTCCTAGCTTTCATTTTTGTCTCAATACCTTTTACTAGACAGTTGGAATTACTTGTCCTGAAACTACCAATGTGTTGATGCACAAGTGATCAGCAGGCCAATTCATGTTGCTAATTAGCTGAAGGCTAGAGCAAGAGCTTTCTTATTCTATGTTTATTTTTATCTCAGCCCCTAAAACTGGGTTGTAGTGTCACTTTGTACTACAATCAGGAGCTTTCTCTGACCCCAGGGTCGCTGGCCAGTGAGCTTGTTAAGAGACATTGGCTTTTTCCCTTAAGCACCATTTAAATGAGTCTTTCTCCCTCCTGCTGAAGAGAATAATCAAAGTTTGGAGCTTACAAGTACCAGAGGCTACCATGAGTTTATAAAACCTCTGGCAAGCTCCTAGGGCTGCTTGTATCCAGTTTTATGGCACTGAGTTGTAAAAAAAACCTACGTGTTGAGGCTTCATCTTAGCATGAGAGTGGTTCAGTCTGTGGTGATGATGTTCTTGGGAGCTATGCTTTTCAGCACATACTTGCAGGCTCAGGCCACAGAGCTCTACAAAACAGTTTTCTGCACGTGTTCAGCTTCATCTGAAATAGAGGCTAGCAGACTCTGCCTGAAATAAGAATCCTGTCTTCTGGAATACAGATATATGGGGGTTGTATGCACTGCTGTAGTCAGAGGATGAAACAGAGATGAAGTATCTCCAGAAGCAGTTTATTTATCTGTGTATGCCCTAGCTCTGATCATCTTGAAAAACAGAAAATAACCTCCCTTGTCCATTAGCTTTCAAAAAGCAGCAACTGCTGTTAAGCATTCAGGTACCTTCTGTGTTAAAGATGTTCTTAGAGGTGCTTTCATTCTTCCAGAGAAAAGAATTTGCCCTGAAATTAGGAAATTATAAACCACGAAGGCCTGTTCTGCCTTATCCCACTGATAAATGTTACAGGGTGGAGTAAAATATCAGCACTGCATTTAATCTCTTTGTTCTAGATGGGATTGATGGTAGCACAGAAGTTTCCTCTAGATTATCCAACTTGTAAATGTTGAAATTACAAATGGAAGGACTTGTCAGCTCTTCAGAGATGTTTTCCTTGTAGAAGTGAACTCCTTGCTAGAGTATTTGACACACACAGAGAGCAAGGTGTTAATCTGTTCACATCCAAGGCACAGGCTGCAGGCCGCGGGTAATTGCTGCCCCATAAATGTGCCTGTCATGCCTCCTTAGTCTTTAAATATCCAAACTCAAAATAGATGTCCATGCAACGTGTTGAGCCCAGCACTATTGTTTTGTGAGGCAGCATTACTCACTTAGCTTCAGCCAGCTGCTCTCTATATCCAGCTTGGAGGAGCAGACTGGAATCTGTAACCAGTCAGGCAGCCTGGGAAGCTATAACTTATTCCCTGGGCTGATGAACCAGTGCATCAAAAGTACGGTAAACAAACGCCCACTGCAAACTCATTCTGCTGCTGTGTCCCCTCCTTTTACCCTGCCACGGATGTCGGTGATCACAAGGGAACCTGCCTTCATAAATAAACATCCTAGACTTTAATTCACCTATCAGCTGAGTGGCACAGAGCTACTGGTATGTTGAACATGGCACAGAGCGGCAGGATACGCTGTTAGGTCTCACGTGGCAATATAAAATGCTAGGTAAGGTCCCTGCCTTCGGCTGGGTGGGGACCTGGAGCAGGTCAGTTATTTGTAACTACATTGCCCTCTGCTGACAGATGCACAAAGAGATTGAGACCCTGATTCTCCTGAAGTCTACTCGGGGAGAGGCTGTCCTGTCACTTGTGGTGTGGTAGAAACACGAGGTGGTGTCGTGGCCCAGCCTGGCAGAGGATGCCAGCTTTCATCTCCTTCAGTGGAAGCAGCACTTAGTCTAGTACCAAAGACACATGCTTGGCCATGAGTTGATGCTCTCAACCGAGAGAATCTTTCTTTTCATTTTTTAAACACAAACAAACAATTGACTGAGCTGTTTTCTCTGCATTCTTCAACCTTTTGTGGACATTGGAAGCAACCATGTGCATAATCCAGCTGCAGGCAGACAGTCGTCATGAGTGGGACTGCCTCCAGCTCTTCTGCAGCACCACACAGCTGTGTGGAGCCTCAGCACAGGCACATCCTCTTTGCAATTGTCACTGCTGCTTGAGAAATGTGGATCTTCACAGGGCTGGGATAAATCAGGAGGTCTGCCTCCATGTCTCCCTATAAGAGACATCAAAGCAGCAGATGACTCCTAGGCCAGCAGTTCTCAGTTGATGGTTTTGCCTCTGCAGTTGTCTGTGGGAACTGCCAAGGCTGTCAGAGCAGTGGGCTAAGCAGGCACAGTCTTGACTTTATCTGTACATCATAAGCTCTCATTTGGCTTGTTTCCTGCGTTCAGCAGAAACAGTCCTGTCTTCTCCTTGTAGCAGGTTTTCACTCCCCATATGTCTTTGAACCACCTCCAGCAACATGTGGGTTGTAGAGGAGATGACATTCGTCTGTGGAGCTGTAGTTCAAAAGGCTGAGAGCTGGCACATGAGATTAAAAAGTCTGTGAACCCCTGTTGTGGGACTATGGTGTATTTACTAAGGTAGTTCCCTTTTGCTGGCCTCTGTTTAGCTAAGGTGGCAGGAAGGACTTAAAGAAGGCAAAGCAATTCTATAGCTCTGAGCTGGGGATAGCAAGGAGAGTTCTGCTGTATCTTCTCAATCATCAAATCTTACAGCTGAGGCTCACTTATGCTTACAAATGTGAGGAGAATTCTCAGGTGTATGTTATTTTTCCAAGGGAAATTTCCAGTAGTCTCTTTGCTATGACAGCCCAAATAATCCAAACTTCTAATCAGTGCTATGTGATATTTTTGGTCTGAAAAGATACTGTTTCTTACCAAAAGTAAGCAGTAGAAGAAACTATCATGCAAATGTTGTTTTGCATGAGAACATGTGTGGTGCATGGGTATGAAAGTGTGTTCAGTATGTGTGTGTCCTATTCAGCAGTACACAGATGATTAAAATCAGCAAGTTGCTTGAGGCCTGAGTTATTTCCATCCAGTCGCTGGTGGATTTGAAATGTTTTCAAATATCCTATGAAAACAAAACAAGTGGGAACATCTGGGAGGCTGCTGGGCTGTGTGGGATGGGGTGAGTTCAGGGGAAGGAAATCAGCCATTGATCAGATCACCATCAGGTGTCACCTCCGTTGCTGGAAATGCTGGCAAGGAGGGAAGCTGGACACCTGAAGGAACTCAGCAGCAAACGAGCCCTGCATGAAGCTCTGCAATAAAAAGTGTAAAACAATGAAGCTTAGGTAATGGGAGAATGGGGAATGGCCATGTAGGAAGAGGAACAAACTGCAACTCATTCCAGTTCAATCACTTCAGGGCAAGCATGTAAATCATCCGAGTGTGCACACAGCTATTTATAGCTGTTAGCTGCAGCATTTGCTATTTATTGCAGTGTTTATGTAGAAAGAAACCCCCCAGCATAGGAAAGATGCTACTCCAAGTCTCCAGTGTTTCCTGCTAGTTATATATATACACCTTCCTTGGATTTATTTAGGCTCGTGGCTTTTATTTTAGGAAGCATATGGCTTAATGATGGCAGTGCTGATAAGTGTTTATCAGTGCCAGTGTGGTTTCCTCCCAAGGGCCAGACCCTCCTGCTGGGGAAGCTTTCCAAAGGTGGTGCAGGGACCCCCAGGCTGATGAGCGTCTACATCTCCTGCCAGGTCTTCTGTTACCTCCTCCCTGTGGGCACAGGAAAGGCTGAAAGATGAAATGCTCCAGGTTCAGCCAGACAAGGTAAATAAACAAGCAGCAAGCAGAGAGCTCTGGGGGAATCTGGGCTGCTGGAGGCCCTGAAGAGGAGGTGGCAGGTGAGGGAGAGCACAGCAACGGTTGGTGTGGGCTTTTCACTGGGAAGTTTGACAGCTCAGCTGCTCCCCACCAAATGCCCCAGGCCAATGAATGTCTTAGTCCAGCAGTCCCAAGGGCCTGCCTGAGGAGAGCAGCCCAGCAGCCCTGCATCCCCCCCGGGGCCACTCCCCACCCCTCTTGCTGGGAGCACTGGTATGGATTAAAGCAAGGAGCCCTAGGCAGGGGTAGCTCCTTGGCACAGCAAAACGACTCCTAGGCTTGTGCATCCCTTGCCCTCGAGGGCTTGGGGATGCTAAAGATGTATCCCTAAATTGCCAGCTCAAAAATGCTGCCAGGTTTGCTTAGCTCCCAGAGATTGCTCCTCTGGCCTTTTTCCCAATGGGAGCTGCCAGCATTAGTGGTCAGGAGAGACTCAGATGGGTGCTGCCCTTGCTGTTCTTGTGCAGAAACAGAGGGGTTTGGGGGGCACATCTGTTCATACTAATGCCTCTCATAGATGGGATGAGGTGGTGATGCCCACCTCTCCTGTGCCAGCTGGAAACACACGGATGCATTTCTGTCCTGCCCAGCTGCTGCAGCTTAGCAGGGATCTTTATCTGGTGGACAGGAGATCTCCTGCCCAGCAAGAGGCTTTCATAGCTTGGGTAACATTGTCCTGATTTGATAACAGGGCAACAGAAGCAGTGCTTAGCTATATTGATTGCCTTCCCCATTTGCATTCCCATGTAATCCCATTTCAGTGCCAGCCCTACTGTAACCATCCATCTTTCCTTTACTGGGAATCTCTCTTTAACCCTTTCCTAAAGCACAAGGCTTTGGTTCTGCCCTTTCAGCAAACATGACACAGATCTTGGGTATTGACCCAAAGTGTCAGATGCTGCCATTAACACCAGGAGGGAAGTCTGTGCACTTCCTTAACAAGCAAACAATTAATACCTTATAAAAAAAAAAAAAAAACAAACAAAAAAAAAACCCCACCAAAAAAACCCCAAACTTATGAAATGCTGTTTGGAATGCCAGTAGTTTATCTATTAATTTAATTCAAGCATTAAATCCATTGACTTTTTTCATGCAGAATTTCCCCTTTGTTACATAGACACAGAATCAGAGTGTCAGGGCCTGGAAGAGACCTTGAAAGCTCATCCAATCCAACCCCCCTGCCAGAGGAGGATCACCTAGAGCAGATCACACAGGAACACATCCAGGCAGGTTTTGAATATCTCCAGAGAGGGAGAGTCTACAACTCCCCTGGACAGCCTGTTCCATGTTCTGTCACTCTTACAGTGAAAAAATTCCTCCTCATGGTTAAATGAAACTTCCTATGCCTCAGCTTCCACCCATTGCCCCTTGTGCTGTCATTGGGCATCACCCAGCAGAGCCTGGCTCCAGCCTCCTGG
>WBNM01018784.1:79-15279 GCA_013399055.1 Ramphastos sulfuratus | reverse complement strand
CTGTGCCAGTGTCTCACCACCCTCACTGCAAAGAACTTCCTCCTAACATCCACTTTCAATCTCCCCTCTGCCACTTCAAACCCATTGCCCCTTGTCCTGTCATTACAAGACCTTGTCAATAGTCCCTCCCCAGCCTTCCTGTAGCCCCCTTCAGATACTGGAAGGCTACTCTAAGGTCTCCTGGAAGCCTTCTCTTCTGCAGGCTGCAGAGCCCCTACTCTCTCAGCCTGTCCTCATAGCAGAGCTGTTGCAGCCCTCTGACACTTATGCTCCCACACCTCAGGATGCACACAGAAGCACTGACTCCTCTACAATGCCTGTCAGAGATAATTCTTTTTCTGTCTTTGTAGCACAGATTTGTAGTGTAGCACCTGAATTCCAGCCTGGGAAAAGAAAAGCATCATCTTGTTTGTTTTCTAAACACTTCAAAACCCTTTCAGCAAGTGGTCTGGGAATATTCACAGCTAGCAGTGTTTTGCTCACCTGACTTGAGCTGCAGTCAAACTCTGAAGCTCTCCTTTTGCACCTACACTAATACCACATAATTTGGCCAATTAGTGCACACAGCTCAATTTAATTTCTAGATGTGTAACCTCTCCCCAGGCTGTTTCAGGAGCACAGTGGTGAATGTAGAGTAGACACATTCATCTGGTTAGTTTTTCTGAGCTGGGTGAACATTGCCAGAAGTTAGAAATTGGTGACTTTCTTTCCTTAGGCATTTCTAGCTGGCTTGTCCTGGAAGCCATGTAGCCAATGAAAATGAAGCTTCACTTTCGTGTGCTTTCTTTGCCTTTCCCATCTAAACCTGAAGCATGAGGAGGATTGGTTGTTCCTCCATGAGGGAGGACTCAGCTTTAGAACCACAGCATTCTGTAGATTGGAAGGGCCCTCAGGAGATCTCACTGAGACCCTACTTACTTACTGGCTGACTGGTGTTGCCCATGCTCCAGCTTGCATTCATTGCCTCTTGCTGTCCAGCAGTGAAAAGAGTCTGTCTTGCTTTTTCTTATTGCCTCCCACTAGATAGTTATAGACAGCAGCAGGAGACCTGACAGCTGTCCCTTGTCAGGCCCAGCAATCCCAGCCCTCCCAGCCTCTCCTGGTGCATCACATGCACCAAACTCCAACCATCTCAGTGGCCTCTGCTGCACATTATTCAATATGTCCATGCAGTTTGTGCAGAGAAATTCACTTTCCTCTCCCCTGAAGGGAGTGCATCTCTCTCTCTCTGCTGAGTGCACCTCCCAACACCTCACAAACATATGGTCTCCTAGATAGAAGTGATGCTCACCTGCTTTATTGTCTTTAGCAGAAAGGAACTAAATATACAACAGATGCTCAAGCACCTTGAAATTAATGTGTTGTGCAAACAAAGCTGTCATCACAGCCCTTGCAGTCCCATTTTTCACCCCTTGTATGCTTGTTTATCTGTAGCTTGTTTTGAAAATGTGTTACATATTTTTTTTTTTTAGTACTTTGGAAAACTCCCAATTCTGAGCTGGGCTGGTGTCTTGTTTCCTCAGAGGTGGCATCTTCAGACCTAGATTATTTAATCACTGCTTTTAAATCCAGGTAAATGCATTCCACTGCACATTTGTTGTGCCAAACTCATGCTTGGTAGCAGGCAGTTCAGCAGATCACAGAATCACAGAAACATTCAGGTTGGCAAAGCCCCTCAGGATCACCAAGTCCAACCTAGAACCTTACTCAACAAGATTCACCTTAAACCATATCCTTAAGCACCACAGCCAAGTGACCCTTAAACACATCCAGGGTGGGTGACTCTACCACCTCCCTGGGCAGCTCATTCCAGTCCCTGACCACTCTCTCTGTGGAAAGCTTTTTCCTCGTGTCCAATCTAAACCTCCTCAGTCTCAGCTTGAGGCCATTCCCCCTTGTTCTGTCTCCAGGTACTTGTGAGAAGAGCCCAGCAGCAGCCTCTCCACAATGTCCCTCCAGGTAGTTGTAGATCATAGAATCATAGAATGGTAAGGTTGGAAGGGACCTCAAAGATCATCCAGTTCCAACCCCCTGCCATAGGCAGGGACACCTCCCACTGGTACAGGTCACTCAAGGCCTCGATGAAGGTGTTAAATCTTCAGACAGCAGAACACTTTGTCTTTTTGGTTTGGAACGGATCCAAACATGAAGTCTGGACCTGAATTTGAGTTCTTTCCGTTTCAGAAGCTCTCAGATCAGACTTCAGGTATAGGCCATCATAAAAGCTCTTGACTCAGGTTTTCCTATCTCCTCTCCCCATCATTTTCAGCAAGTAGGGTACGGATGAGGATTTAACCTGCTCTCATGTTCCTCCTTGCTGAGCTAAAGCTGTGTCATGTCAGCAAGTGGGCCAAGTCTTCAGCACAGGGGCTTCAGCAAGTCTTGCATGCATTCAGTTTTCCCTTGTTTGATTAAATGTCCAGGCTTCAGAACAGAAGGAGAGGAAGACTCACCATGTCTTTTATGACTCTACTTCTGTCTGGTAGGTGACTTGTAGTACAACCTTCTCAACACAGAGAAGTAGTGTGTCCTCCTGTCTGTCTCCTGTGGGCCACTTTCCAATGTCTTCACCATTGCTGGGATGGCAGTAGAAGAGCTGGGTCCATCCGCTCCTCTTCGTCTCTTTTGTGGCTGTCTCTTGTTCATGCCTGTTGGCTGTGCTGCAGAGCTGTTGTACTTGACACCTGGGTGAGTTTTCTCTTTGACTCACTTTGCCTCCAGCTCTCAAGCCTTATCCTGCTCTTCTGTTGTGAAAGGAGTGAGTCCAGTTGCTGGGAATAGAAGAGCCACATTGCCCTCACCTCAGATCTTCATTGTGATGGGAGCACCTGGGGTTGGGAAGGACATCCTTGGAGCCAGCAGGGCCAGTGAGAGCTGTAACTATGCCTCATCAGACAAGGTCCCCTTACAGGATTTATAAAAGGGTGCAGGCATCTGTGCCAGNTTTTTTTTTTTTAGTACTTTGGAAAACTCCCAATTCTGAGCTGGGCTGGTGTCTTGTTTCCTCAGAGGTGGCATCTTCAGACCTAGATTATTTAATCACTGCTTTTAAATCCAGGTAAATGCATTCCACTGCACATTTGTTGTGCCAAACTCATGCTTGGTAGCAGGCANACGGATGAGGATTTAACCTGCTCTCATGTTCCTCCTTGCTGAGCTAAAGCTGTGTCATGTCAGCAAGTGGGCCAAGTCTTCAGCACAGGGGCTTCAGCAAGTCTTGCATGCATTCAGTTTTCCCTTGTTTGATTAAATGTCCAGGCTTCAGAACAGAAGGAGAGGAAGACTCACCATGTCTTTTATGACTCTACTTCTGTCTGGTAGGTGACTTGTAGTACAACCTTCTCAACACAGAGAAGTAGTGTGTCCTCCTGTCTGTCTCCTGTGGGCCACTTTCCAATGTCTTCACCATTGCTGGGATGGCAGTAGAAGAGCTGGGTCCATCCGCTCCTCTTCGTCTCTTTTGTGGCTGTCTCTTGTTCATGCCTGTTGGCTGTGCTGCAGAGCTGTTGTACTTGACACCTGGGTGAGTTTTCTCTTTGACTCACTTTGCCTCCAGCTCTCAAGCCTTATCCTGCTCTTCTGTTGTGAAAGGAGTGACTCCAGTTACTGGGAATAGAAGAGCCACATTGCCCTCACCTCAGATCTTCATTGTGATGGGAGCACCTGGGGTTGGGAAGGACATCCTTGGAGCCAGCAGGGCCAGTGAGAGCTGTAACTATGCCTCATCAGACAAGGTCCCCTTACAGGATTTATAAAAGGGTGCAGGCATCTGTGCCAGGAGGGATGTAGGTTCTGTAGGTTCAAGGGTGTGAAGCTCAGGTGGTTGTAAACCACTGCTCTCCCTGCAGGGCTTCTCTGTGTTTTCTGGGCATGCAGGCAAGCACACAAGACAGATCCATGCTGAGAGTTTGCTAATGGCTGTGCAGGGCTATTCCTTACACTGGTTTTCATCATTCCTTGTTCTTAGGTGCTTGACTCCCTGCAGTCAGTGTGCACAGAGCTAAAGGACATAACTCAGGGCAATGGGTTCTAGCTGGCAGAGAAGGTCTTAAAAACACTTTTTGTGAATCTAGTCCAAGAGACAAGCACAGAATGCAAGGTGTTGGTAGGAGTTCATTCCTCACACACTCTCCTGATCCACAGGAGGTTTGCACTCGGTGCTAATGTGCACTGGGGGCTTTTTTCAAGCTCTACTGCAGTTTTTTGAGAGCTGTTCCAGGGAGGGCATCAGTCCAACACTGGAGCACTCCTCCCAGGCTCTGTGCAGAGGACAGCTGCAGGAGCTGACTTGCCTCCTCTTGTGCACTGTGACTGGGGCACTTAGTCCTCAGCACAAGCAGAAGATGCCAGAGTCCTGTCCCCACTCTGCTCACAGCCTGCTTCTCTGTGCCCCTACCAGCTTGATCAGGTCTCACAAACAGTGCAAAGGCAGCTCTGCACCCACATGGTCACTGAAACAGCATTCAGAAGTACTATCTTCACTCATGGTCCAACTCTCTTCTCTTTCACTTCTCCAGTAGCTGCTTTTACTTCAGTGGGACTATGTGGAAAGACAAAGCGAAGAGAGAAGGATGTTTTAATCCCAGGCTTTCTCCTGCTGTTCTGTGTGCCAGCTGATGGGGTTCATTTGCATGGCACAACCCCTTTGGTAACTGGATGCTAAACAAAGCAAATCTCATTTTAGAAAGGAACTGTGCTTTCCAGGGTCATTGCTTGCCACCTCTGGCATGAATTGCAAGGTGTTTAGTGTGCTCAGAAGCACAGGTCCTGAGCATGGACTGCATGAGAGTGGCTTGCAGGGCTGAAGGTGCAGATTGTTGCCCTTCAGCCTGCTGCTGTGGGGCTCTCTGCGCTCAGGTGGGCCTGAGTGTCTCTTGAGGTCCATTGGACAGCAGGCAGAGAGCCTGAGTTTTAATCTGGTGGGAGACAAACAAATCACAGCTAGGATGCTGGAAGCTTCTCTCTTTAAACTAAAAGGACTGTGTATTGTTTTCATGGATTTGTTCCTTTTTAATACTTCAAGAATCTCCAGAATGGCCATTCAAATCCTGATGCCTTGGAATACTTTGAGGATGAGATAAACCAGAAAGTCTTGTATTGGTGATAAAATATTTATAGAAGGCAGGAAAACCCTTGGGAGGAAACTGAGAATAATTCTCTGTGTGTTTACTTTATTGAGAAATCATGGAAGATCAACTCACCTCTGCAAAGCCCTCATGGTGTGGTGCTGTGCTGGGTAGTTAAGCTTCAACCAATTTCTTTCAGTTCTGTAACTTCCAGACGTGCACTGTGCTGCAGAAATGCCTGCCTGTCTTGCCACCTAGGCTTCACTCTGCCTTTTACCTGCTTCCAGGTGCATCTCACAGGGTTTTTTTGTGTGTAGCTTCATTAAAGGCAGGACACTCCAAAGGGGTTTTGATTTTTTTCACCTTCTTGCTGCAACCAGAAGTATAAATCTCTTCAGTGTAAGAGCAGGACTGTGGGGAGCTGGGAACATCTGTACAGCATGTTGTATTCTGGCTGAATAGCATTTTGATGGGTGTTTCTATTTTCAAGATCCAGGTTAGTTCAACCTTCATTCCCACCTACAATCTTCTGCATTTTTCCAGATGTCAGTTTCTATGGCTCTAGTTTAACAATAAACTAATGCCAATATTGATCTACACGGGTTTGAGTACCAACAGAAATAAACCTAAATGCAACTCTCTGCTAATCCAGTGATTAACTGGCCTGAGAGCACTTTCAGGAGTGGAGAGTAATTAAGTCTGTTCTTAGAGCATCAGCATGGGTTTGGTAGCAGAGCTTGGGCACTGAACTGCACAACCTCCTTTCATGGGGCACTGCTCCGCTGCTCCCTTCAGACAGAGAAGCACAAGCAACGTTTCCTTTGCAAAGGTGGAGGCTGATTTTTCAACCATAACACTTCTGATTTCCAAAATCCATTATGGTGCACCTGCAGATGTCAGTATAGCCTAAAAAATATATCCTTTAAAAAGAGGGCTACTAATTAATGACGATTAAGGCACTGACACAGAGCTGGTGACTTCACTCAGCACTTGGGCTTTGGCTAAGGTAAAAGGCTTCTGTGTCCAAATGTTTCAGCTCACAAGCTCAGGACAGTTGAAAAGAGGTAAATGGGTCCTTCACCTCTTGAAGGTGAAGGAGTTTTCCTTCAGTGCACCTATGAGTTTTCTGTTGGCCACGTTTCTGATAGGAACACCTGCTGAAATAGTCTTTCAGAAGATGTTTTTTTGCTGTTAGAACCTGTGTTCAGCGGGGTCAGCCTGTGCTGCCCAGCTCAACACAACATTTGCAGATGAAACATGGGCGTTTTGCATCACCTTCTGTGTGTCTGTAGCAGGTGAAAAGTGCACCTTTGGGTGAGAAGCTGGCTCCTATTTATTTGCTATGAGTTCTGCCTGGGAGGAGAAGGCAGTTACAGAGGTCAGGTTTCCTGCTCCACTCTGAATTTTAAGAAGAATAATGAAAACGGGATGGTTATACTTATTTTGTAACTCGTGAAGTTAATGTGCTGTGCTCAAGGCTACTGTTTGCCTTGTGAGCAGCAGCTGCTTTGTGACCAGGGTATGGGTGGACATGCACAGTGCTTCACCAGAGGCCGTGGAGGGTAGGACTGCAAGGGAGCAGGTGGAGGGGAGGAGAGAATGACTGTGATGGGCACATGAAAAGGTTGTCAGGATGGCTGTGATTGTGTATTTTGCAGCAAGGAGGTGGCTGTGGTACTGCTTCAGCAGCCTTACCTCTGCTGGGGAGGACAGAGTGCTTTGCAGGAGGGGGACAGAGGCATTTGCTGGCTTGTCCCTGCAGGCTCAGTAATGTTGGCTCTGCAATGAAAGCTGCAGGTATTTACAGCCCAACTCGCAGCCTATCTGAGGTAACCTTCCCTGCAGCTGAGCAGCAGGTGAATGCCAGGTAACTTTCTTACAAGAAACTTCAGGTTAAGCCTTTTGGGAGCATGGTTTATAGCCAGTACCCAGGGGATGTAACACAGCAACGAAGAGCCCAGGCAGAGAGCCAGGGCAATTCAAGTGTGGTGTCTCTGGGGGTTACTCAGAGGACAGAGCCCATGCCTGGGCAAGAGAGTGTCTGTGTCTAGGTGTGTCAGTCTTGCCCTTCCTTCAAATACAATTATTTGCCTTTTTTTGTTTCAAGGTTGGGGGGTTGTAAAAATGAGTGTCAGCCAGTGCCTCTGATCCTGCCAGCAGCCCAAGGCCTTGCTCATGGTCTTTGTGCCCATGCCCATAAATCAGTGCAGGGATGCCTGCTAAGGGTTTGCCTCATGTGTAAGCTCTGCGCCAATCGTCTGTTGTTGGCTAAATAGGGCCCCAAGACAACATGTGACTAATAAATGCCTCTGTCCTATTTATAGCTTCTTGTGTCATCTGGGCTGGGTTTGCCTGAGGCTTTTGCCAGGACAGGCATTGCAAGTATTTGGTTGAGGTCTAAAATTATTCCAGGAGATCTCAGTGCAGGTACAGGCACAGATTAAATGGGACCACACAAACTGAGATGGAGGTGAGTCCTGGCAAGCAGGACAGGGATGTGACTTCTGGCGTGGTGGTGCTTGCCCCAGTGATGACTAAGGCAAACCAGTGGCGTGCACTGGGAGGAGCAGGGCTGGCAGGTGTGAAGGCTGAGCTGACAGTATGCACTGCACTACCATCTGCTCCAGCCTTGCAGAGTTTGGTGCCTGTTTGTTGATTAGCTTATCCCCTTAATCTGTGTGTTTTAATCCAATAAATCAGGACGTGCAGGAGCCAAAAGCAGCAGAGGAGTGAAACAAAAGCTGTTTATTCTACCCAAAACACTCACACTGAGCTGTTCAAAGCTGACAGTACTCCAGTGTCTTTGAGAGTTTGCCCCATTCCAAACAAAGCTAACAGAAGCACCCCCAGGGCTGAGTTTGTTTTCTGCTTAGGCCATCACCTGTTCGTGGGACAGAGAGGAAAAATTCTGTGGTTCCACTTCCTGACCTCTTTCCCCTTTTATGTAGGAGGATACCAGCCCCTGCTACTCTCAGGCTGAGTCTAAAAGTAAAGAAATGACTGCAGAAACAAGAATCTGGTTATATCTTGGCTGGCTGATCTACTTCACATGTCCTGAGTTTGCAAATGAATGATATCAAGGTGTCTATCAGACTTAGGGCATACCTCAGCTCTTTGCTCTCTCCTAGGACCCACTGCAACACTATTTGAACTGCTCTGATCAAGAGCTTCAGGGGACCCACAGCATCCTTGTGCCTGAGGTTGGGGCAGCAAAGGAAAGGCTGAAACAACAGTTGCATAATGCTCTGAAAGTACAAACTTCCCTTGCTGAGCCCCAGCAGAGCAGGCAGGGCTGCACTTGCAACGGAAACAATGAATTCTCAGGAGCCATCTCAAGTTTATCCCTTAGGATGATCCCTTCCTGAGTTTCTCAGCTGCCTATGGCTGGTGGACAAGAGTAGATGCTGAGAGGAGGAATATGGTGAATCTATCTGTATTATGAGCACTCATCCTTCATTCCTACCTGTTATTCCCTGTACTTGGAATTCTCCTTGATATCCTCAGAAAATTTCAGACAGGCCCTGAAATCTTTTTGTTTGTGCTAACACAATTTCATGAATGTTGACAGTGCTTAAAAGTAATTTTTTTTTTTTTTGCTGGAAGTGCAGCAAATTAAAGAGGTAAAAGGGTGCTAAGTTGTTGTGTGGCCTCATGTGCCTGGAAGTCTGTAATGCTGAGCTGCCTCACCCCAGCTGCTCTCAGCTGGCTCAGGTCCTGCCTGAACCTCCAGCAGCTCTGGATTCTACCACTCTTGCAAGCAAACCTTCAACCAACAAAGCTGCAGGCAGGAGAGAGTGAGAGTCCCAGAGGAGCACTTCTCAGCACAGGAAAAATGTGCAAAAGAGAAATTTCTAACTTGAGTTCTTTCCTCCTATTAGGTTTTTGAATAACAGATGTTTCCTTCTGACATTTCACAAAACCTCTTCTGTGAGGTTTTTTGTTGCTTTCAAGACAGTCTCCAGTTAAAAGAAACTTACCAAACTGCCTACTGTTTAACACCTGTTTAATATCAAGGCGAGTGGAAGCTCATGAATCCTGTGCTAGTGCTAAAGGACCACTCTAAACGTGGCATTTCCAGCTCCAGCACCTGCTCTGCTGTGAAGCAGGACAGGGCAGTGTCTTTGATCTCAGACAGGCACAGGGAGGGAGTGCAGAGACTTGCAGGAGGGTGAATTTGCTGTGCTGAGTGGTTTGGCTGCGCAGTGTGCGTCTGTAGCAGCAGTCAGTCAGGAGCTTTAGAGGAATTTCATAGTAGGTAATTATGGAATAACCTTACTAAGCCTTGTCACTCAAAGCCTATTGAGATCTTGAAATACATAGGCTTAAATGTCATGAATGAAGTGGCCTCTTATTTCTTTAATGATATAAATACACAGTATGTTAAGTTGAAAGCTTTTGGCACAGCAAGCCTGCGACTGCTTGTGGGTTATGCCGCAGGGAACAGACCAACTCTGTGCTTTCAAAATACAGCGAGAGAATGGTGTAACTGCTCCAGGCTGCTTCTGCTCCACTCATGCCCAAGGACCCTTCCCAGAGCCGTTTGGCTTTTGCCCTTTTTCCCTCTTTGTAACCAGCTCCTGCTCACCCTGATGATCTCCTTCTATTGCTGCATCTTGGGTACTAATTTGTAAGGAAACGTGTCAAAGCCTTTCCTAAAACCCTCACATCTAAAGCAAATTCTGTTGCCCCAGCGTGGTTTCAGAGAGCAGCAGCACATGGGAGAAAATGAAACTCTCCTTGGCTAAGCAATGGGGTGAATAGCTCAGTGTTGGTAGCACTTTTCTGTGGATATTTTTGCCTCCTATCAAAACTGCTGAATCCACAACTCGTCTTCCCCCTCTCAACTCCTTCCTGCTTTTTTTGAGTATGTGTTGGGGGTTTTCAGTGCTAGATCGTAACAGTGCAAAATTTTGTGGGGTTCATACTGCCCTCATGCTGCCACTTAACTGCCTTCCTCTTATGAATCAGCAGAGAGGTGGCAGGGTGCCCCACAGAGGTCGCTCTGGCAAGCTGTTCTTCACACCCTTCCATAAGGCCTCAAAGAGGCAGTGAGAGAGTCTCACACACCTTACTTCCTAAGACTTGTCACGTTGGTTTTGTTTCCAAATTCTTGTGCCTTGCTATATCAGGAGGCTGAAGGGCACAGGTTTAAAATCCAGCTGTGCCAAGGTTGCCAGGGCTCTGGAGCCTGCAAACATCAGTGCTGCTTTGCTGGGGGCTGAGGGACTTGATCTGCTGTGTACACACTCCTGAAGTGCTTAGGCATTTCTCTGACAACCTGCCACGTCTAGACACAGTAAGGTGAGCTAAGGATAGCTCAAGATAAACTTCCATTTTCTTCTTCCCTTATTTGGACTTCGAGCAGAGTCTTAACCTTGTTAATGGCTTTCTTTGGCTGGATAGATTGCTGTGAGCAGTGCAGTGCTGGGGTGACTTTGTGCTACTGATCTCTCACTGAAAGACCAAGTTAGGGCTGTGTGTATGGTTTGAGGTGTTCCCAACATCTGTTAGCAATTTGGGCACGAATGTTCCCTTTGTTTTGGCAGTGGGCACAGCCGTGATTCCAGCAGTGAATAAACCTCTGATGGGAAGGGAGGAGGCTGGAGACTCACTGCCTGCCAGCCACTGAGAAAGCCCTAGCAGGTTGAGGTTTAATCCACTCTGCTGCTTCTTTGCAAGAACCTAAAGCCTAAGTGCTTGGAATGTTTTGGGTGCTGCAATGCTGCTTGGTCTTCATCTATCTGTAATGTGCTACTTGCAGCCCTGGTCTTCATCTCTCTGTAATGTAAAGCCCTCTGTTTTCCCTATGATGGGCTTGTGGTCCCCATAGAAAGGGATAAGCCAAGGGGGTTTGCACGACCTGGTTCCCAGGAGGTGTATTGCTTGGTGTCATGGGCTCTCCCATTTGAAGGATTTATTGCCCACAGTCCTGGACAGCCTCCCAGGTGACCCTGCCTGAGCAATGAGGTGGAGCAGATGACCACCAGAGGCCTCAACCTCAACCCTTCGGTGACTTTGTGATTCTGACTCTGGAGCTTTGCCCTGTTGAAGGCAGAGCTCCTGAAGCCAAGAATGCTTGTGCCTCTGAAGGGTGGTGGCACTGACTGCCCATTTGGACCACAAGGCTCCTTTAACACTTCCACGGCTCTTCAGTGGCCTGCTGCTGGGATATGCAGCTGTGTAGGAAAGCTCTGTGCAAGCCATGGATGCACTAGCTTTTCCAGAGCAGCTCGAGTTAAATGTGCCAGCCTGGAAAAGCTCTGTGCAAGCCATGGATGCACTAGCTTTTCCAGAGCAGCTCGAGTTAAATGTGCCAGCCTGGGGTTAGACACAGGGCAGACACTCAGGAATGTCCCTCTGGGGCTGTGTGTTTTGGTGCAGCCTGTAATTTTTTTGTTCCTTTCTAAATTTTGTATCATGAAGAAAGCAAACATGGAAAATCTTGTTTCAATGCCCAGTTTGTTGTAAAAGATCAGGAATGTCTGAACTGTGTATCTGTAGTTGTTTGGAGGGCTGTGAACAGCCTAGGGGGGGGATCTGCTGGGTTAGGAGTTTGTCCTCTTTCTTCTTAAAGCTTTTCCCTCTGCTCAATGTTGGAATCAGCAGAAGCAGTTTAGGAGAGGAGGCTTGTGAGCAAGATGCAGAACAGAATATTTATTTCACTATAGGTTTGCTGTAAGGAACCTTGTGTTATGTGTGACATTTCTTGGTGTTGCTGATGGGCATTTCTTCCCCTGGCCCAGCCAGCTCCTGCGCCAGCAGGCTGCCGTTCCACCTCAGCCAGCTGCTCCACTCAGGCATCAGCAGGCTGCACTTCCACCTCAGCTCAGTGGGCATGAGCCTGGCATTTCAGGTGACAACTCTGGCAAAGCTTTGTGTGTTTTGACCCTTTGTTGCAGGCCAGCTTCTGCAGCAGATGTGGTGCCTGTAAGCTGCAGGTGCCACTCAGCACCCTTCCTTCACAGTGGCTGGCTGTGGCTGAGGGCAGCCTAAATGCAGTCCTCCATGGGCAGTGTGGGAGCTGTGGGGTGGAGGGGCTGGGGTGTTTTTACTGAGCTGTCTTATCTGCAGAATCATTTCCTGAGTTACTCTCATCCTGCCTTGGAGGTAGTTTCCTCCTGTGGGTATTTTTGTTTCCTTTTTCTTTTTCCTTGCAATTTTTATCCATTGCTTCCCTTTTACAAAGGTTTTCACTGAGCCTGGTTTCCAGACTCACTGCTGCAGGGGCTGTCTCTCACCCTTCTCAGCATCTCCAACCTCTGGCTTTGGCCTGCTGAGTTTATCTCCCTGTCCCAGTAATTTAATATTATAGACAATCTATGACAGAGCCCAGCCAAGATGAGGTTATGCCAATTACAGAAGATTTTTCTATGAAGACATCATCTTGCTCTTTTAAACAAGTCTGTTGTTTGGGCAAGTGTGTCAATCTCAGCAATGCATTGCTGTTATAAATAACTAATAATTATCTTGATGAACAATGAGCACACCTCTGGTATTCTTGGTGACAAGGACAGGTTTCTCACAGAAGCCTTAGTTTTTGCATAGCTTAAGTCCAATGAATATGAGCTCCCCAATAGCTCAGTTGCAGCAGGAATCTTTACCCTGTCTATCTGCACAGCTTCAAGTATGGTTGTTGAGCCAAGCACTGAAATAAAGGGAACTCTAGAATCAACTAGAATAATTATCTCTAGAATTGCCAAAATAACTTTAATTTGGTCCTTTGCCCCTAGTGCTTGTGCCTCACAAGGGTAAGTGTGGAAAGCTCACATTCAAGAGCAAACAGCTCTTGTTTCCTCTTCTTCCCCTCCCTGCAAGCTGCTATTGTTTTGATGTCTCAAAAAACACCTCTGTTAAGACTGGGCAGAAGGTGGTTGCTGATTGGAGAGGAATGAGCTACCTGAGCAAAGTTTCTGTCTGAAATACTCCAAGCAACAGTGCAGCCAGTGTCCACCCCTGTCCCAGGCAGAAACCTCATCTCCTCAGCAACGCTTAGTGGCAGGCTGTCACCAGAGATCTCTGTTAGGGACAGAGAGGACCAGGAGCTTGTGGCAGCTGCAAGGAGAGGCAGCACAAGCCTCAAATAATCCTTGATCCTTTTCAGACTTGATGCCACATCTAAGTGAGATGTGTCTCTGCAAGAACCACTCAATATTTCCCATCTCTGCTGACTCGTGGGGCCGGTGCAGTACCTTATTTCAAGCAGGTCTGCTCTGTTGGGCTGCCTTTCAAATAGGCCTTCCCCGTAAAGATAAAAGATGCTAAGTAGGTCCTGCAGCACCTAAGAAGTAGGTCTCGTGGCTGCCTTTCAGACTCCAGTGCCTCTTGTGTTAATCCAATAATGTGTAAGATGATAGACAGGAGTTCTCAGGAGATGTCACACAAGGAGTTCACAGTGAAACAAACACAAACCAGTCCGCTTCTCAAAACGGCACTGTTCTAACTCACCCTGCCTCCAGCCCCAGGATCTCTGGCAAGCCAAACTTCAGTGGAGATTTAAGACTAAACAGTGTTTAAACACAAGCAGATAAGAAGTGCATAATGTGGATCCAGATTGCCTAGCCACTGAGACTCAGGACACAGTCTTGAGGGAGAAAGTTGTTGCACTGACTTGTATGAGTCTGAAGCTGTTTCTCTGTCTCCCTGACTTTTGGGGCTTTTTAAGCATAGAAGAGATTTTTAACTAATGCTTATCACACTATTTTATTAGCTAAGCAGTTGGAACGGGTGCTAGTTGTTTGTAACAGTGAGTTTGTACTTCAGGATGGGAAGGCTGCCTGTGAAGCTTAACTACAATTTGCAAAGTGCTCTCTGCTCTTGCTGGTGTGATGGAGGAGGATGTGGTGGCCTCACCGCTGGCTGGGGGTGGTGCAGATGAGATGCAGAGGGTAACACCCATCTGGGAGCAGCAGCGGCAGCAGTTACACACTCAAGAGCATCCCTGTGGGGCTGTAAATGTGCTAACACCAGAGCAGTGGCTGTGTAAAAGGAGGGGCAGCTCCCAGGTAGCCAGTCCAACACAAACCTCCTGGCTCCAGCCAAGGGCAGCTTTAAAAACCCTGCTGTTGTCCATTGTGCACTGCTTTTATGCACCTGCACATCACCGTGTGCCAAAAGAGGGGGGTAAAAAAAAAAAAGGAGAATTTTTAAAGCATTCTTTATTTTCCCTGTTTGCTCTGGGAATGGACAAATATTTCACATTAACTATGTTCTTCTGCCAATTTTTGTCAGGCGAGCAGGCTCTCCGGATTGTAGAGCCTGTGAATTATAGTGGTAAACGCTGCATTGCTTTGACCTTTTGAAATGTCTCTGGCGCCATTGGCTGCCTGTCCTCCCCTTCCCCCCCTCCTCCACACCCCCCCACACCCCGTCAGAGGTCAGGCAGGTTGTAAATACAGGCGAAATGGAATAGCCAGATAATCAAATTGAACCTATTTCGCTGCACTGCGGCGCAATCGCGGCACGGTGAAATTCCATCAGCGGCGGAGCCTGCGTTTCGAGTGCCACCGAAATCACTTTGTAACTGTCCACGACACTCCGGGAGCGGCGTTTAGTCTGCTACGCTCCGGGCTCTGCATTTTTAAGCAGACCAAAAAAGAAAAAAAAAAGGGGAAAAAAAAAATCCCAAAGCCACAAATAAAAAAAAAAAATAAGAGGAAGGAATAAGCTGCCATTAAATAAATAAATAAGTAGGTAAATAGATAAATAAATCCCAAAGCCACATTAAAATAAAAAGAGGAAGGAGTAAGGTGCCATTAAATAAATAAATAACTAAATAAATCCCAAAGCCACATTAAAATAAAAAGAGGAAGGGATAAGCTGTCATTAAATAGATAAATAACTAAATAGATAAATAACTAAATAGGTAAATAACTAAATAAATCCCAAAGCCATATTAAAATAAAAAGAGGAAGGAGTAAGGTGCCATCAAATAAATAAATAGGTAAATAAATTAAAAAATCCCGAAGCCACATTGAAATAAAAAGAGGAAGGGATAAGCTGTCATTAAATAAATAAATAACTAAATAGGTAAATAAATAAATAAATCCCAAAGCCACATTAAAATAAAAAGAGCAAGGAGTAAGGTGCCATCAAATAAATAAATAGGTAAATAAATTAAAAAATCCCAAAGCCACA